>APFE030314765.1:178272-193678 GCA_000404065.3 Pinus taeda
CGCCCATTTATTATATTTATAAATTTAGGGGGGGTTCTTAAAATTTTCCCTGTTGTTCAAAATACTTTAGGAATTATGATTTAAGGAAGATGACCTTCCTGAATGCACTTTTACACAGGTCATGTTGGAATTTCTGCAATAACTCATCTTCTGTAGGCTTTCAGAAGTAGAAAAATTGTCCACATTCATGGGACATACCACTGATTATGTGGTAGAAATTTTCAGATATTGGAGCGCAATATTTTAGAATATATGAGTAGAGAGAGTCGAGCCTGCTAAATGTTCCTAAAATAAAATCATGCCTCAAATAAGTCAAGCTGACATTTTTGTTATAACTTTGTTTTTAAAAACTTAAAAAGACTAAAATTTGGGTACCTTATTTTCTCACGAATTGATTTTGATTTCATCATAAACCTTAGTAAATCCAAATTTCAATAGAAATTTTAAATTATGAAATACATTCAACATATGCAGTAAACCAGAGTAAATACTTTCAAACCATATGAAAATATCACATAGGAGAATTCGCATGGGTGAACATATCTTAAATTACCAACCCAAAAAGTTCTAGACAATTTTATAACCTTTCTGAAGTTGAATGGAATTTAAATGAATTATATTTATATTAATCATTGAACATAAAGGCTCTGAATTTTCTAGCTAAGTTGTAGGTTTGATGAAATCTAGATACGAGAGTTACTTTTAAGGGAGAGTTGTGATGTCATATCCCGTGGAAAATTACAGGCGGTTTAACGAGCCTTTGTCGACTTGATGCATCCAAACCATTGATATTATTCTTAATGAACGGTTACGGTTTGATATCGGGTGGAGTGTTGGAGGGTGTATAAACCTCCTCCTCCAACACGACGACCAGCATACGTGTCATGTCAGGTGAGTTGCTGCTTTATACTATTTTATTTTCATACGGTTTGATATCTTAATTTTTAGCCTCCATTTAGATAGCCGCGGTAGTGAGCTGCTTCGGAAGTTATGGAAATTTTATGATATTTAAAGAAAATTTGAAAATTTTAAGTGTTTTAATTATTTTTAAGGTGCTGAATTTATTTTCACTAGCAAAAATACGATTCAAATACCACTTTCACAAATTTTTATTTTTTTAACGGGATTCCAGTCACTTTTGACCGTCCGAACAATTCCTCCACCGCGATAACCCACTTAATTTAGATATGTTTAATATATTTATGAATAAATTCAATATATTATAATTTTGAATAAATGTCTTTATATATTTTCTATACGCTCTTTTTAATAGGTGATTTTAAATTTTTTACTCTGTTTTATGCAAAAGCATTAAACTTATAAGAGTCGTGTGAGGTTCATAAAAATGATTTTCATGGGATGAAATGAATTAATATTCTATTACTGTTTTTTTTCCAATAATTTTTTCCTCTCGTAAATGTTAAAACAAAAACACCTAAAACCTTAAATCCTTTGCATAGTTGATAATAATATAAATGAGCCTGGAGCAAATGTACTTATGTCGATGAATAAAAATTCTACAAAGGAAAATGAATACTCGCCAAAAGCAATAAATACATTTATTGTGAAAACATGGGAAGAAATGCACTATAATTTAATAAATTTGTTGTAAATGAGAATGAAATTTAGGGAAAACAATAGCACATTTTAATTGTTTGGTGGAGAAAGGCTCCACATTTTCCAGGAAAGGTTTTTAATATGAGTCAGATATTTCATTCTTCATAGAAATGGGGTTCCACCTGTGTTTATTTTTTATATATTTTTAATTTTTTATATTTAGTTTTCAATTACATAACATGATTTTACATGCATTTTGAAATAGTGAGGTTGCTTAGTTTTATTCGGTTTAAATGAAATATTTTTCAAATTAATAGTTTTAATCAGAATTATAATAAATTCTCACATTATATTTGTATTTACATTTTGCAAATATGTTTTACTTTTCTCTTTTTTTTATAGACAATTTTCCTTTTTTTTTGTGGAGTTCCTAGTTAGGAATACTTAATTATATTTAGTGATATGTACTAGTTAGTAATGTTAACATTTAATTATTGTGTTTTATATTCATATGAGATTAATAAAACTAAAACCATAATAAAATAATACATATGTACATATATGGATTGTGGAATTCCTTAAATGGTGTAACTTATTCATTAACCTCATTCCCCATTCTTTAAATTTCATTTTAATCTATTTTACTATTTTTTTTTATATGACTAGGAGTAAGCCATAAGGAGTGGAATATGTTTCTATGAAGTTGAATAAGGCTAGGAGAAATAGGAAAAGTCTTGTGAAGGTCCATTTTTTTGAGGAGGGCTAGATTTGAGAACAACAAGTCCATTTTTATTACCTTTCCTAATAATTATAAAGGAAATTAAAAGGTTGGTGAAGGAACCTTCCCAATTTTTTTCTATCATTACCCTAATCTCAAGGATAAGCCATTTTGATAACTAGGGGAACATCTCCGTGTTTGTACACATAACCCAATTATTCTTTGATTATTTGATAAAAACACAAATCCATCATTCTTGAAGCATGATTTACCATCTCCATTTTATTTTCATTCTTTACTTGATGGCAATCTCAATCACCCTTGGTTTGGAACTCTACAGTGAGTGACCCATGCCTACACGTTTTATACTAATCATATGCATCCCATATTATCTTAGTATTTTACAATAATGTCAGTATTACCTATACCATCTATAGTCACGACATCCTTTTGTTCTTATGACAATATAAATCGTCTCCTATGAAGTTGGTTTCTTGATTTCCACATGTGTAAGCCATAATTATTTCTTTGATGAAGGGAAGTTCCATTTAATACATTTTTCATCATTTATTCATAATGTAAGTGGACATAAGTGGCCACCCACCTATTCCACTCGCTCACAACACAATTTTCTATTTTGGTAGTTTTTTTTTATATTTTTTAGATCGTAAACTTATGGAGTCGTCAACATTTTTTGGGGAAACATGCCAATGGAAATTGTTGACTTTGGTGGCAAAGGAAATTGTTCATATTGGATATACCTTTTAAATGGACTATCATGTGCACCAAATGGAGATCGTATGCAAAAGTTACAACCCTAGAAAGTGGATGTTCCATCTTATGCCATCGAGGCCCACAAACCTTTCATGCTTCATCTCCCACAGATAGGTTTTTGAATGTTTAGGGTTTCTCATTTCTTATTTATGATAAAAATTATATTGAGCTACATTTTAAGATATTTTGACAAAGACACTTAGTTGTCACATCTCTTCATAGAAATATGCTACCACCATTTCAGCTAGTTTCTTTTCATTATGTATTCATATAGTTTCAAAATTTTTCAATTTATTAATAAAATTTAAGTTTCAGTATATCTCTGTTTTTTATTATACCTCTCTATATCATTCCAATCCCTTCATAAATTCAAATCAATGGTATCATAGCACTATGATTTTTATCTCTTTCTTTGTGCATGTCCCTAATGAGGTTTGGCTATAAGAATATGGGACTTGAATATACCGATCCCTTACAAAACCATCCTTATTGACCTCGATGGCCTCCCTGGTGAAATTAAAGAAATATAAGGGAGCAGGAGGTCTAATTAAACTGTTTCTTAAATAATTCATTAAATGACAAATGAATGAAATGTTGGATAATTTTTCCTATATCCCTTGAAGAATATATATGTGACACATCTTCATCCAATGGCTACTTTACATGCACCAACCCTTTTAAGGTAAAAAATAACTTTTATATTCCTATATATGAAGGAAAGGTAGATTTGAATGCATAATTTTCCAAAAGAGAAATATTATCTTTGCACTCCTTAGAGCTACCACTCAAGTCAAGGATTGGTGGGAAACTTAATGTGAGCATAGGGCAATGGAGGAATCCAAATTTTTTTAGTTGCACCCACATAGGACTCTTTTAGGGATGATATTAAGGAAAAATACTACCCTCTTTGAAGATATGAAGACTAGTACATGAGATGGACTACATTACGGAAGGAAAGGGACCAAGTAGTGTCAGAGTTCACAACTATGTTTCATACCTTGTGCACCTAGCTAGGTATCAAAGGCTTTGAGTGAAAATCGGTGATCAAGTATCGTGGATATCTACAAAAATGCATATCTATAGAAATGGAGTTCCTAGACATCTCCTCATTTGATGCGATATACCAATATGTTGTCAAATATAAAGAAAAAATTTAAATATAAGAAGAAAGACATCAGATCTGGGAATCCTTCATATTAGAAGTGGTGCAAGGGCATCCCCAAATCATAGAACAAAGGACAAAGACAAGGTGTATCTCACGAAGACAACCCGCCTAAGAAAAAAATAAAGAATAATAATTGGAAGACGAAGAAAGACATGGGAAAGTGGTGCAAGTTCCACAAGAGATCCTCTCATAATACCATGAATCTCACACAAAGACGTCATTGATTTTTAAACTAAAAATCTCAAAGTCAAATGTAGGTATTGACTTTGAATCATACCTAGGCAATGTGAGACATATCATTGATGTCGAACCTAGTGTCATTGTTGCTACCACCATGGTCCAACAAAGTGAGATTGAAGATTCAGAGGAAGGTGAACACATCTTTCACTCATAAAAGTGGGTGAAGGGTGCTCTAATGTGTTTAATTTTCAATAGCGGGAGTCAAAATAGCCTAATATTAGTAGAGGTTGCTAATAGCCTAGGCCTACCAACAACACAAAATCTACAACCATAAATCATCGAGTGGCTCCACAAGGGTGAAATATTCACATCAACCAATAGTGCTACCTACCATACAACTTCAATCCTTTAAAGGATGAGGTATTGTTTGATCTTTCTCCCCCTAAAGTTTACGATGTTTTGTTAGTGCAACTATACTTGTGAGTATTCATGTTGTATACGAGTCTAGAACCTGTAGCATTATTATTAGTTTGAGCAGAAAATTATATAAGATTCCAAAGGTAGCCACGCCTAATATCATTTCTTTGATCTATACTAAGAAATGCAGCAAGGTCATCTTCTAGATTGGAAAATTTGTCTTCTTGATTCACTCTCAAAGTAAGGAGAAGATTTTTACCACATCCATGGCCTCTATAGAGGGCTCCTCCATGCAACAAATGAAAGTGGATAAGATCATGGAAGAGTACAAGGAAATATTCTCCTCACCCACTAGGTTACCTCTTCACTATCAAGTCAAGCATTCAATCAATTTGACCCCCACTGTAGCTCTACCTAATGGGCTAATGTACCAAAAATATCTTATGGAAAATGAGGAAATCAAGAAACAAATCTAAGGGATGCTCCAAAAAGGGCACTTCTAATCGAGCTCCTCACCTTGTGGAAACCAAGTTGTACTTGTGAAGAATAAAGATGGGACATGGTGAATATGCATTGATTATCATGCTATGAAAACAATCAAAATTGAGAGTTCGTACCAATTTCCATAAATTGACCGCCTTCTTGAACAACTCAAGGGGGCCAAGTGCTTGAGTAAGTTTTATTTGAAGTCTGACTACCACCAATTCCCAATATAACTAACTAATGTGTGGAAAACTACTTTCAAGTCGAAGGAGGGTCCTTTTAAATGGTTGGTCAAGCCACTTAGTTTGACAAATGCCCCAAAAAAATTCATGAGGTTTATGGATGGTATCTTGCAAACTTTGACAAACTCTTTTACGACTGTATATTTGGATGATATCCTCATCTTCAAAAATATTTGGGAAGAAAACGTACGACATATTCAATTTCATTCACACTCTATAGAAGTACAAGGTGCTAAATGGAAAAATTCTCCTTTAGCATGGATAAGGTTCAATACCTAGGCTACATTATTGATCAGCAAGATATGCATGTATATTCATCCAAGATCCAAGTCATTCAAAATTGGTCGAATGCGACAACTCTAACAGAGAGTCATGGCGTTTTCGGCCTTGATAACTTCTAACAAAGATTCGTGTTAGAGTTCTCTTAAATTTGTTGACCCTTAAGTTAAGTGACAAAGGGATTTTTTTTTTTTTTTTTGGTATGAGTCACAACATAAGTCTTTCGATGACCTAAACCAAAACCTTTACTTTGTACTAATCCTCACCCTACCATACCTAAAAAATCCATTTGATATTAAGATAAGCCACTAACAATGTTATTGGTGCAGTCCTCATTAAACATGAACATTTCATGTTCTATCACAGTGAAATTCTCTATGATAATATACAAAGAGACCCCATCTTTTATAAGATGTATTCCATTATGAAAGCCTACTAGAAATGGAAACATTATAATATGAGGAAGTAGATGATCATCTACATTTACCATAGACCTTTTCAATTTATGCATAATCAAGGGAGGTTATAGAGTAATCACCATAAAAAATGGTTGTCATACCCACAAAAATTCATTTTGGACATGAAATAAAAGAAGGGTAGCACCAATCATGTCGTAAATTTCCTTAGTCGGCCCCTGATTGTGGAACTAACCATAGTTCTCAACTCTTGTAGGTGTGATACCTAAGGGTGACCACATTTATACAATAATGACTAGGAATTCATTTCCATATTCAACATTTTATTGGATGGAAAAAAAGTTATATACTTCCACCTCTAGGTTGCACTGTTGTTCTATGTATGACACCCTTGTATTCCTTCAACCAAGAGTGCCAAAATGATATAAGAGAAACAATACAACTAGTTAGTAGGGAACTTTAGTATGGAGAAGCAAGTGACAATACTTATTCTATAATTATATTTATTATATTAAATTCTACATGATGTTGGTAAGTATATTAGGTCTTGCACTGCTTGCTTGATTTTCAAACCAACCATTAAGAAGAAATAATTAAAGAACATTCTACCTTTCCCTAAACAACCTTGGGAATCCATTGCCTTGTTTCTACTAAGCATGGTAACGACTATGTTTTTGTAATTGTTGATAGATTTTCTAACATGACCATTATGATTGTGTGTAGGAAGAGTATCGCAATAGAAGCCACTATCGAGCTCTTCTTTGAATGGGTGTGGGTATATTTTTGGAACCCACATAACATCATATCAAATCAAGATATTAGTTTCCTCGGTGCATTTTAGTGAAGCCTCTACTCATTATTAGACACTAAGCTCACTAAATCAACTTCCTTCCACCCCCAAATGGATGCAAAATAGAGGTCATCAATAAGATGTTCATGCACATTTTCCACATGTGCAACTCCAAGAATCCATGCACATGGGATGAGAGTATTCCCTATATTCAACACAACTACAACAAGGATCTCCATAGGTCAACTGACCATAATTCCTTTTAGGTGGGACTAAGATTTCAACCATTGGGTCTCATAGATGTCACATTTCCCCTTGTTATTACATAGGAAGAATATTCACATGTTCAATATGAATATGAAAAAGCTACCAAGTCTATTGACGAAATTCAACACATCTGCCAAGTAGTCCATGATATCTTGCAAAAATCGAATACTACGTATAAGCAACACCATGATTAACATGAGGTGCCACACAAGTTTCAAGTGGGAGACAAGGTTTGGTTGCATTTCTAGAAGAAATTCCTTGCAGGGGCCCATTAGAAGCTTCATTTGGTTCACTATGGACCTTAAACCATCACCAAGGGTATGGGTGACAATGATTTTGAGTTAAGTATCCCCCCTTTCCTTGGCCTGCACCCAATGTTCATTATGGAACACCTTCAACTATAGTTTCCGTCATTGTTGGACACATCAAAAATCATAGAGAAACTGACATTGATAGAAATCAAACTATATTTCATTGAACATGGTGCAATTTATCAAATCCTATACACACAGATTAATAACACTCATTAACAAAGGATCTAGCGATATCAGGTTGTCAAAGAAGGCCAACTACACCAAGGAAGTGGCTCACTAAGGCCCAGTTCAATAGAGGTTTCTCAATCTCATGGAGGAACTCAATGTAATGGATACCATTGCTTCCTAAAGGGGTGAGTTCTGATCTAAGTGGATATCAATGGCCACCCACCTATTCCATTGACTCACAATTTTTTTTCTATTTTGGCCATTTTCTTTTAATAGATTTTAGTTACAAAACTTCGAGATCCATCTTGAGGTTCTGAATGGTTTTGGGGAAACAAGTCGATTGTGGTAATAGTCTTTGTCAAAAGTCAGAAATTGTACATCTTAGATAGGCCTTTCCAATATTCTGTCATGCATACCAAACAAAGATTGTATACCAAAGTTATGACCCCGAGAATTTGATGTTCCAACTTACTCCATCGGGGCCCACAAGCCTTTGGTGCTTCATCTCCTAGGGTTAAATTTTTGGATTTTTATTTTTCCTCATTACTTCTTTATGATAAAAATGCCTCCAACCCTCATTTTAAGACAATTCAATGAAGACACGTACGTATCACATCTCTTCTCAGAGATTAATTACCACCATTCGAGCTAGTTTCATTTCAATATGCATTTATACAATTTCAACATTTTCCATTTATTAATACAAGTCAAATTTCATTATATCTCTGTGTTTTGATTATAAATTTGTATATATTTTCATTCCCTTCATAAATTTGGATCATTTCCACTCATGCACTCCCTCTCGATGAAAAAAAGAAAAGAAAAGATAGTCATATCTCAAAACAATTGTTGTTTAATTAGGTTATTCTTGAAATTCATGCCTTCATTCCTATACACATTGGCTCACCCATTCTAAGAATGTAGTGATATATTGGTTATCATTTCCATAACAATGATAACTTTAATGGGATATAGAGAGTCAACATTGCTCCTTGCTTCCATTGACTTACCGCCTATTCGCCTTTAGCATAAGCTTTACATCAAATTAAAGCATAGCTAGAAATAGTTGTAGTTATAGTTTTAGTGGAAGACCCATGAGATTTATTAGGCCATCATTTTTTATTTATTTAAACACTCTTTTAATTATGCTTGCATCATATTTTTGGGATTGTTCATTTCAAATAAATTGTTTCCTGTAGAACCCTTGATTGATGATACAAATATCAAGATGATTGGATTTTTAGTGACATCAAAACATAAAACATATTTTGAGACAATTTGTAGATTGGTGGTCCTTTGGCATTTTTCCTTCTATTGTAAGCCCTATTTTAGAAATATCACGAGCATGGGATATGCCCGCCTCATTTGTATAAAAATCATTGACATTTGGTGAAAAAATTATGGTTGTGCAAGTAGGTTCTTATCTTTTTCCTTGGGCTATCCTTAAGATCCTTTTGCCCCTCTCTCTATATGTATACTAATAGTTCAAAAATTATTAGTTCCCATGAGAAAACGGTGATGTATTTTAGCTATAAAATCGCTGCTAACCTCACACGTCCGAAGGGAAGTTGCGATAATTTAAAAATAGTTCACAACCATATATGTTATTACTGAAGTCATCATAAGGAATGAACATTGATATTAATATATCCATAAAAAAATTGCAAACAACGGTGGAGCCTATGCTTTTGTGGAATTGTGTGAGTTTCCTTTAAAGAGCCCATGTAAATTGTGCAAAATATCCTTCCATAGTTACACAAGCCAAAAAAAAAGTACACAACAAAAAACTATTTTTATTTTGAGAAAAACTATCCACCGTTGTGCAAATAGAGGTTCAAGAAAAACATCAATTCACAATATTAGCAGACTAAAAATCACAACAAAGAATGAGTTCGCTCTATGAAACTCCTTTGTTACAAAAATCAACGAATCTCTAGTATATGAACCTATACCATTCTTGATACTAAATCTCCAATATATATAAAAAGAAGGTGGCAGGGATCACATTCAAAGGAGACCGTGGAAGCTTGTGAGAAAAATGGCTAGCCAATTTAAACTTGAAAGCCACTACCGCGAGAGCCACATTTACACGAAGTTAAAGAAAAAAAAGAACGAACGAATAAAACATCAACTAAACTCTTCATGAATAGAACATTAGCCACTTCTTCTCAATGTCGTATAAAAGCCCTTTTTTTCTCTCTTTCCATTTGTTAGTAAAAGTACGTTTCTTCAATATTTATTATGTTTGTTTATATTATATACTTTTATAATTTAATTTATAATACAAAATAATCAAACCTATTAACTTTATAATGTCTCTTATTCTAATTATGAATAGTGTTAAACATTTCCACTAGCTAAAAAAATGTTTTTGGAAGATGTTTTTCTCCAAAGCTATACTAAAATCAAAATACCCAAAACTTAGACCACAAATATTTCCTCGAAAATCAAAATTAATTAAAACGATTATTAAGTCCTGATATACATAACGACATATCGTCAACAAAACCATAATACACGAATAAATTTAATGTTTGATTAATACCAAAAGATATTTTTCCGTACATCCACAATGTCTTTATTTTGGCCCACGACAGAGAGTCTTTTATTCGGAAGACTTTTTGGATGGAATAGAAACATTTTTGGCAGGGTTCTTTTAATTACTAGTAGAGATTTATTAGTCTCTGCCTTCCGGGCCTGGCAGGGACTATAGCAATCAGTTTTGGTCGGTTGTTATTAGTTGAACGCGAGAACCCATAAACAACGCAATACATTAACCTAAGTTTCAAGTGTATATTCCATAAAACATTTTTTTTAACCAATACGAAATTCCCACCGCTATTTGGACCACTAAGAATTTTAACGATCTTATTTGGCCTCATATCAAGGCCAAGATCTGGGCAAACTTAGGATAAATCTTGATTAAACATATGGATTCAATCAATTTTCTGAACATGGAAACTAATGCTAGCATTGCATTAGCATTAATTCGCTAACATTAAATGTTAACGTGATATATCAGTGAGCTTTCTAAGTTTCGCAAGTGTGCATGCATGTGTTGAGGTGCCCATCGTTGAAGTTGGCAGCGGGATATGTGCTGTCAAGCATAGGGGCGGTGATCGCATCTTCATAAGAGCCGACCTGCGTGGGAGTCTGCCATGCCTGCAAGTTGATCAACCCGCAGTTTCGATGGAATGGAAGCGGAACGGCAGCTCCTCAGTCTGAGACAGACACATCCAAAGGTACACATATACATATGCTCTGTTATTCAGTTTTCGAATCCAGCTTTGCCCTGTTAAAACATTGCTCCCTTTTAAAAAAGCTATGTTCGGTAAAGAATTTCAGATCAAGTGGTATATAATAACTGTTTTTACATCAAAATCAGAAGAGAGCACAATATATAACTCACCCAAATTTTCTGAGAGAAATAACTGCTTCTGGAAACTTTGTATTTTGTAACAGAGACGTGTCAGAAAGCAGAGGCAAAACTGAAGCTCGAAGGTTGCTCTGCGAAGCCCAGTTCTTTATTTCAAATCTGAGGTATCTTCACTGCATGGTTATTCCTGTTTTCGCTGAATATGTTAGGTACTAGTATCTGGATATAATCATAACTATAGGTGTGTCAACCATAAATGTATTAAGCAGTAAGTAAGGAGGAGAAAGAAAATATAACCTCAATTACTGGAGCATGTTCGTAATGCAGAAATTGCGATCTAGTCTGCATTCAATGTTGATAAACAAGCACGTGGCTTGCATGCACGTGGCTTGCGTGGCTTTTTTGTGAGACTCTATAGAACTCGTATGTACTATTCTTCCTAGCTAGGAGATATTCATGTAATTTTACTTAAGTTTCAATCCCTGTGTTAATTTGAAAACCTACAGTCCTCAGAAATGGAATATTCGAAGCTTATTCTATGATGTGTTGGGAAATGGATTTTTATTGTTGTTGTTTCACTTCCAGCGTTATGGTGAAATTATATAAGATATTGTTTGCAATGAATTACTGTCAATTATTTTAGTATTTGTGTTTCGTGCATCCCTCTGGATTATTTTGTTTGAATTAACTCATATAGATATTCAATGTATGTTACATAACAATACGTTACATCACATGTTGTGTGTATTATTGCTTGATAATTAGTTATACAAAATGTTTAGTTGGTTTTTGCTTTGTCATAGGTATTATTACTACCGCCTATATGAGTTACGTGTATTCATTACTCTATATTCAAACTCCCAATATATTTACATTAAATCATGACAGGAGATAAGGCTCCGCTAATTGGTTTACAATGTTTCGTTGGCTACTTTATTAACATTTGTTGGACATGACCTTCAACATAAATCATGTCTTATATATTGAGTATTCTGCATTATGAGGACATATTGTTTGGTTGCTTTGTGCATCATAACTGTGATAGTTACTATACATTAATGCTTCTAATTCCTTATCATTTACAACTATTATTTAATTGCTCCCAAAATAACCGATTCATAAGAGTTCCATCTCATATTTTCTTGCTTTCAAAATATCGGATTCATAAGAGTTGTTTATACTTATAAATATCTTTTTCCTTTATGAATTAGGTGAAAATGTCACTATGGTTACCCCAGATGTTTCATTCATAACTTTAATGGTTTCTTTGTGCAAGATCACTCTTGGCTCTCTGCTGTCCAGATCTTGACATTCATGAAAGGATACTTCTCGGCAATGGGATTTAACGCATTTCCTTGCTTTCACGCCTACGCATCCAAGAAAAGGAAAAAACTGGCCTGGACATTCCGAAAATCATCAGCTTAACTTGCCAAGAGCTTAATTCCGCTTTTGCAGTTGCTTTAGCAACTCTGTTCTCTGCAGAAGTCTTCAATGCAGGTGCAGGTGCAGGGGCATTGTCAAATTTACATAAAATCTAATGGTCCCATGGCAGTTGAAGGCATTTGCTTTCTCATGAGCCCATCTTCAGTTCCTTTCTTTAGCAACTCCGTTCTCTGCAAAAGTATTCAATGCAGGTGCAGGTGCAGGTGCATTGTCAGGCTGAGCAACACCTGGGGCATATTTAAACAGATTCGGCATGCTTAAAGCTATAATTTCAGTGTTGTGATTTCTATAACTGCAAACTAGATCCTCCAATAAGCACAAGAAATACTTCATGAACATGGATCCTCCAGATAAATGTTCTCATATTAACTAACATGCCCAAATTTCTTTATGCAAGATGAGTCTCAGCTCTCTGTTAACACGCCCCAATTTCTTTGTGCAAGATCACTCTCGGCTCTCTGCTGTCCAGATCTTGACATTCATGAAAGGATGCTTCTTGGCAATGGGATTTAACGCATTTCCTTGCTTTCACGCCTACGCATCCAAGAAAAGGAAAAAACTGGCCTGGACATTCCGAAAATCGTCAGCTTAACTTGCCAAGAGCTTAATTCCGCTTTTGCAGTTGCTTTAGCAACTCTGTTCTCTGCAGAAGTCTTCAATGCTAGTGCAGGTGCAGGTGCATTGTCAAATTTACATAAAATCTAATGGTCCCATGGCAGTTGAAGGCATTTGCTTTCTCATGAGCCCATCTTCAGTTCCTTTCTTTAGCAACTCCGTTCTCTGCAAAAGTATTCAATGCAGGTGCAGGTGCATTAACGCATTTCCTTGCTTTCACGCCTACGCATCCAAGAAAAGGAAAAAACTGGCCTGGACATTCCGAAAATCGTCAGCTTAACTTGCCAAGAGCTTAATTCCGCTTTTGCAGTTGCTTTAGCAACTCTGTTCTTTGCAAAAGTCTTCAATGCAGGTGCAGGTGCAGGTGCATTGTCAAATTTACATAAAATCTAATGGTCCCATGGCAGTTGAAGGCATTTGCTTTCTCATGAGCCCATCTTCAGTTCCTTTCTTTAGCAACTCCGTTCTCTGCAAAAGTATTCAATGCAGGTGCATTGTCAGGCTGAGCAACACCTGGGGCAGATTTAAACAGACTCGTCATGCTTAAAGCTATAATTTCTCTGCACTGAAATTGCTGGACTGCAATAATGGTCTGAGATCTCATGGCAGGGACTTGCTGCCATTCAGCTCACCTTGTTTTAAATATGAATTTAACATGTTGAGTAGAATTTGAATTTTGATGAAAAATAAGGTTAACTATTTTACTGAGTTGTTGAATGAGTCTATCTACTCAATTAACTATTATATATAATGTTTTAGAGTTTTTTTTTTTAATTGTGTTTTTATTGTATATATAAATTTGACGTTCTAAAAAATTTAAACACTTAAATTGAAAATGATTTACAATTCAAATTTGTAATTCTAATAAATCTCTATCAACTTTTCAATAAATTTCCATCAAAAATATATTAAAAACAATCCAAAATAGATAACAAATACACTAACCATCAATCAAACCATACCAAAAATTAAAAAAAAATATATAACAAATACGCTGACCATCAATCAAACCAGATCAAAAATAAAATTAAATATATAACAAATACGCTAACCATCAATCAAACCATACCAAAAATAAAATAAAATATAAAACTATCTTAAAAAAAGCATTTCTTTGAATGTGATTCACTATACCAATCTGGCACCAGCCACTGGATGCTGTTTCTTAATGTTATCGTAAGTCCCATTGATTACATTCATTGAACATTCCAAAACCATAGACTTACACTTTGCTTCAAAAGGAATAGGTGCACGTACTTCCATTTTCAACCTCGTTCAAATTAGAGACTTATCCCAATCTCTCATCATTGTGGCTTAAAGCAGCACCTGATGAAAAGAGTTGGTGACTGTATGGCCAACATAGAATTTACTAAGGGAAGGGAGGCAGATTCCAGGGGGGATATTTCTTTCGAAAAGGACCGAAATAAACTTGGAATTTCAAATTGATCTGATTTGTCTTGTGGAAATTTGATGATGGCTATTTATGTTATTTATGTTTTTTAATTCGATAATGGTTATTTATGTTTTTTAATTTTTATATAGTTGATTGTGATTATTTTTTCTTTTAATTTTTATATAATTTTTTGATTTATAAGATTTCTTGATTTATAAGAGAGACTAGGAAATAATTATATTTCAAAAAATAATTTTCTAAATGTAACACCAAGTTTTTTTTAATGCCAACTCTCTTAAATTACAAAATGCTACTGCTCCAATCTTCCTCATAAAAATCTCATGTTCGGGTATCCACCAAACTCTATTGGAAAAATTTAGTAGTGAAACTAAATAAATTGTCTAAATTAACAAATTTAGTAGTGAAACTAAATAAATTGTCTAAATTAACCCCTTGAAATCAGTAGAGCAACTAAATACTTACCCATCGAATTTATGGTTTCAAATTTTGTTTAAGAATAAAGTTTAAAAAAAAATTCCTCACCCTCAAATCAAATACATTCCACATGCGTGGACAGAAGGAACCAAAAACTGGCATCTTTAACCTGTCATAATAATGTTTTCAGAAAAGAATAGGCCGTCAAAAATACGTTGGGTAGGTTTCATCAGGTATCCCGAAAGACGATCGATTAAAAGATTTAACTGTAAAATATAGGTAAAATGTCCTGTGATGGAAAAAATCCCGTCAAATTCCAACTTTGGACTCATATTTAATAATAATAATATCATTATTATTAAGGATAATAATAC
>APFE030314765.1:208322-286422 GCA_000404065.3 Pinus taeda
TCTTATATTGTGCTATTATTAAATCAATCTATGTATCACTTTGGTCTAGCTTCATGAATTAGAGTTTGGGATACAATGTTAATGAAATTGATAATCTTTCAATGTTTGGTCCATTTAAATCTCTTATATTGCGCTATTATCAATTCAATCAATGTATCGCTTTGGTCCCGTTTACCAATTAGACTTTGGGATATTATGTTTTAGAGCATCAAAGCTCCAGCCTAGATAGCATCACACACACCATATTTTAATACCAAATGGTTCACATTGTAAATAGCAATGCTGCCTACCAAGATTACAAACTCTGAGAAGGAAAAACAAAGACCCATATCCCATACTGAAACCCACAATCTGGATGTCACTTACCCTAATTAGACTATACAAGATTGACGAGGAGTTAAATCAAGATTTCAGATTGACAAGGAGTTAAATCAAGATTTCTGATTAATACCGATTTACTTTCTAAAGTTTTAGGAAGTTTAATATCGCATTTAAAACGCTTAGAAAGATAATAATGCTAACAGTCATTCAATTTAAGGGAACCAATATTCATGTTAGCTGCTGTTAACTCACAGACATTCCAAAGTGTTCTTCAAATCTTTGTTTCATGGATCTGATTCAAGGGGAATGAACTGCTTGTTGAGGAAAGTCTATAACTTTATTAGCACAAGGACCTGTATAAATCTAAGTCTTGTAAGAAAGGTAGTCAAATAGACAATAGCTGATTGACAAGAATAATGGATTCTAGCAATAAATTAACAGGATCAAACATTTGCCAGTAGGAGCTACTGATAATATTTATACAGGTTCAACAATTTATTCCAAGGGTGATCTAACTAACAAATACAAGTTGCATTGGCCAATGACAAGGCTCAAACCTGGATGTCCAAAAAAGGCATGTTATGCATGTACCTTATTGATGAAGGAGAACTGCCTACTCCTAAGGAGTCTTGAAAACCTCCAAGGGAGGGGCAGATAAAGATCAATTTCAATGAGATAACAAAAGAAAACCACAGAAGCCATGCTGCAGAAGAGACTTCCTTCTGGATCACAGGGGTCAGTTCAAAACAATCTCAATGAAAGGATTAGGGGGGGTTATACAAACAAGCAAGCTAAAGTCAATGCCTTGATTGTAGAGATAAGAGATTACAAATGCTTGGTATCCAAGATATTCCAGTAGAAGGGGACTCAAATAGTCATAAACACCAGAAAGGCAAGGCTTATCCCCAAAACCTCGATTTCCAGTTCTCGAGTGGAGAATTATTTTTCTTTTGGAGCTCAATCTTACCTTTCTCTTCTTAATTTTACGGGCTCTTCTCTACATTGCTTGCATTATGCTTCTGCTACTAACAGTTAATTTTATTGCAAATTTTGTTGTTTCAAAATACTCCCCAATTTCGTGGAACCGGATCCACTTTACATGAGGTAGTGAGCTCATTTTGGATTATGAATTTTGTTGGTCTGTTTAACTCTTAAATATATATAATTTTGTTTCGAATTGGACTATCAGACTTATAGAAACCAACCTCCCCACTTAACAATTAAACCTATTCTCACATAAAACATTATCATATAAAAATAAACTTTACAACAAATTTATCATATTAGACGATGCACTTATAAGTTCATACTACATTATGAACTTTGACGAAATTTATCATATTAGACGACGCACTTAGTTCATGCAATGCTAACTAATTTTGACTTCCAATAAAAACATATGAGAAGCTCAGGAGAGATTATAGTTCTGTCGACTCAAATAATCATAAACACCAGAAAGGCAAGGCATAGTTCTCAAGCCTCCAACTTGTTGATAAACCTAGGGGCTTTACATTTACCGAGGGAGTGGGTTCCCTAATTTTTTAATTATTTCAATTATTAGAAGAGCTTCTAGAGAGAATTAGTTGAGTGCAAATCTGCATTGTTAAGTTATGATAAATTGTAGGAGTGAATATGCCCAGCTTGTAGATGGTGGTTGAAAGATCGAATGGAAAAGGAACACAATTGTGAATGTGCCTAGCCTATAAGACTGTACCCAACCTATAATGATTCGGCCAACTCTGTGAAACGATGAACGTGCGGTAAATGAAATGTATGGGGAACCTGTTAATATCCCCAGCCTTGAAGTTGAATGGCAATGCCTTAAGGCATGCATCATGTCATAAAGAAATTGTATGCAGCATTACAGTTTGAAGATGAGCAATTGCAGAGACAGAGCATGTTAAGCATTTAAGTTTCAGATCGGAAAAATATGAAGGTGAAATATTGGGGGGTGGCATATTTGTTTTTATTTTTTATAATTTAAGGTTTCGTGATCTGAAAATGTTCTTAAGGGATTTTATTTATATTTCAGTCAAAAATCTGGAAAAAAGTAAAAACAAAAACTGTGTTTTTTTTCAAAGAAATAACAAAAATGTAAATATGTTTTTACTGACAATGGTTTAAGTCAAAAACCTGGAAAAAAGTAAAAGCAAAAACTGTGTTTTATTTTTCAAAGAAATAACAAAAATGTAATATTTACAGTGAAAAAATTAAAAAAATATTGTTAACAGCAGTGAAAATACCTGTTAATTGTAATAACGTAATTGTCCTCCTTGCTGATTGGCTATGGAAAGCAACACTACCAACAAATACACTCTGAATCGGTGGATGTTTTTGGTAGCTTTTAAAGCAATTAACTCCAACGTGTCACTGCGGCTTTTCTCATTCGCCCTCTTTCCCACAGGCCATTTTATAAGCTCACGAGTCACGGCATCAGTGATCACCGATTCACCACTTGTGTATTCAAAACAACAAATTCCTCTGTGTATTGAATTTGGGGGAATTGAGAATCGAATTAGAGATGAGGAGAGCCCAGGAAGAAGAGGGCTGGGTGCGGGGTGCCAAATTGCCAATGGTCATAAATTCATAATGTCCAGATTCAAAACTTTTTCTATTATTATCTCTGTATGTGCCAATTTAGCAGTTTTAGATTTTAGAAACTTGCATCATATGCATAATGAAAAAACAACCCAAAAAGAAAGAAACTGTTATTTTTGAAATAAAAGTTTCTCAAAATTTAAAATTTAATCCCCAAATTTAACATTTTTAAAATTTTAATTCTAAAAAAAATGAAATTTAAATAAAAGGTTAGCCCTTCTAAAAAATTTTAAAATATTATTCAATTTTTTTTTTTAAATGTCAAAAATCATATTTTAATTTTTTTTTTACTTGTAAAAATCTCGCCCTACTTCTCTGACGTGCCAGAGGCCCTTTCAAGGGCTCTGACTGTACATCAACCTGCACACGTGTTCAATTTTGAACCCTGCTCAAAACGAATGTGTAAGCTTTCCAAATATTTACGACAATTATTTCGTATGGATTTGGTAACAGACGTGTAAGTAAAGTCGGATCAATATAGCGTATGCTAAAAGGAAAGTTGATTTATTATTATTATTATTATTATTATTATATTAAGATTAAGAGTTTTAATAGTATATATATTAAAAAAATTCATAATATTAAATTTATTTCCAATATATTTTGAGATATTGAAAATTTGAAATAATATTTATTATGTAATGAATTAACATATGCGTTGGAGTTATTTTTAGTTTATATTATAAAAAACGCAATACTAAGTCATAAAAGTATTCATATTTTGAGAGTGGAATTGGAAATTGCAACTATAATATCCCTATTATAAATACTCACTTAAAAATTCAAGTAAAATAAAATATTCTTATTTACAATTTCAATAGGAATAGAACACTATTAATAAAGTTTATCTTTAATTGTTTTAATTAGGTTTTATTTCCTGATAACCACCCTTAATATTCGTTATTCACTGGAGATCTCTGACGGGAGAAGGGAAAAAAGAGGAAAAAATGGTGGGAGAATGATACTTATCTCTATCATTCACTCGACAATCGGGGAGGAAGAGGTTTGTGTGGGGCTGAGCGTGGACACTAGGAATGGAATGGGATTGTTTGTGTGAATTGGTTGCATGGGGAGCAATAAAAAAGCACTAGGCAGGGGTGTCCATGGCACTGTTTGTGTGGGGGACTGTAAACAAATACCATGGGACTGACAACAAACACCACAGAGAAATGGATGTTCAGAATGGTGACTGCCTTGGATTCAATGGTGCCTTGTAATTTGAGGTGCAGAGTTATGACAATTTATGATGCAGAGGTAAGTTTTTATGTTTTTAGTTTTAACGGTTTAAACTATTGCAAACTAAATAATGAGTATTTTACCATTTCCAATTCTAGTTTTCTCTTCTAATGGATGAGTAGAATGCGTAGAATGCAGAGAAGAGAAGGGTTTTTACTTGAATAACCTAAAGAGGATTTTTACTTAAATAATCTTAGTATGGGTAATTTAATGTATTACTACATGTAGATAAATATTATATATTCTTCTTGGTAAAGAAAATATATTACTACATGTAGACAAAGATTGTTATTATATATTTTCCTTAGTAAAGAAAATATATTATTAGAAGTAGAGAAAGATTGTTATTTGCAGCATTAAAAGATAAGTAAACTTTCTTGTCTTTATATAACATTTTATATGCAACCTATTAAGAAAAGATAGGATGTATGTATGCTCCTTCCTCAAAAAGGAATTACAAATTGAAGTCATTTTCTTGGAAATGAATATAAATTAAAGAGGGTAATTTGTGAAATATTCTCATGGGTAAGAGAGTTCTTTTGAAAAAAATACTTAGTTATGAGAAATATAATAACCCGTGCATAGATGAAATACAAAGAGATAATATAATTCATAGGAATCTTCTCTGGAAAGAATAACTTTTTCTTGTGCGTGAAAGATAAGTTAATTGTGTTAATTCCTTTGCAAGAGTTTGCAAGACTTGCATGTTGTGAGAAAAAAGATAAATGATTTGTGTGTTTCATATTGAATAGTTTGATTTAATTGTATGGTTTAATGCATAAAGAGTTACCATTATTGTTATCTCAGTTCTTATGCTAAAAATAAAGGTAGATTATGATACTTTCTTGAAAACAAATGCATGAGAACTTTCTTATGATACTTTCATGGAAACATATGCATAATAACTTTGTACATATGATAGAGAAACTATGTTGGGTTCTTGAAAAATAACTATGTGAAAAGAACACATATGCAAAAGCATAGAAACATTAGTTTATTACATGTATGAAGATATAACTATTGTGTTATATATTTTAAAGAGAAACATGGGTTTCTAGAACTATTGGGTTAGATACTTTAAAGAGAAATATGCATTGCTGTAAACAAGTATTGTGGAAAGTAAAACAAGTATTTACTTGAATAAATGTACTAGTTTTCCTTTTTAACATACATATATCCGCATGCAAGAAATAATGACTAACACATTAGTTATGGTTTAGAGCAATGCATATCTTTGTGCATACAATAGATTTTGTAAATAGCTCTATCTTTGGAAAGATGTTTTTCGAAAAGGGACTTGTAATCTCATAATGTCTATCATGTTAGTCCTTTCTTATAACAGATATGCATTTTTATGTATTATAATAATATTTATTGTATTGGAAAGATTAGTTAGTTACATGCACAAAGAAGAAGCTAAGGGATTAGTTCTCTTTGAATAAGTTTTTATCTAATTACATGAACGAAAAACAAAGATAAGTTGATAGTATCTTTTAATGGAAGAAATGGTTACAGTGGTATCATTTCGATATGAACATGTGTTCCTGGGAGAATGATCATAGAATCGTGGTAATTATTAGGACATGCTTGATAATTATTTGTTTATAGATGTAGAATATTGATAGAAGAAGCATGTGGTGATATTATATTTACAACTCATGCACATGAATAGATGTTAAAAGATCACTTTTATAGACTAATTATTGATTGATTAATATTGTATCTATTCTTGTTGTCAAAGCTTATTGACGACAACAATGACAGGAAATGATGGCAGTTTGTGCCAAAAATATATATATATATTAAACATTGTGATAGGTAAATTACTAACGGTCCATGCTCATGAATACGAGTTGTAGAATTGTACATTGATAGAGTAATATTGCCACACGGATGTAGAGAGTGGTGATATGTAGGTAAAGGGTTTCATGAAAAATGTAATAGTTTTTAGCTAGTTATGTGATATTTTAATGAATTTTCATTGTAATACAATGGATAAGGGACGAAATCCCTTATAAGCCATTGAGTGAGGTGCGAAAACCCTCACAAGTATTTAATAATAAAATTAAACATTCATTGGTTTTCACCCTATGGGGTTTCCAGGGTATATCGATGTTCAATGATGTGATTGTTTATTGTGTTAGTTTGATGATGTTGATTCCTTAATTGATGTGATAATAATAATCTCAAGTATGTGATTAATTAATATGGTTAAGGGAATCATGAAATGGATGTAAGTTTCATGAGACAATGTATGTTAATATACTACAACAGTGGTTGTCAATGGTTATGCAACTCACTGTCCTCTATTGAAATTTACTTTATGTACTAATGAACATTATGTCTAATGGTTAATGAGGAATGTGGAGTCGTGATTTGGATAACTACTTATGGTTAATTTGTGTAAAAAATTCTAACTCTGTGCTTTTACATGTGAGGTTACCGAGGTATGTTACAAGTGGTATCAGAGCCAAAGGTGCAGCAATGGTGTCTTTAGGAATTGGTAAGCAGAAAAAAAATTGAGGTATGCCACCAATGGGCACTAACCTAGGTATGAGTCTAACAATCTACATATTCATTTATGCAACACACTACTTTCGACATGATATGTGTGATTCATGTTTATAATTGGATTGAGTAGTAAGTAATAAAGTCTGCTACAAAACTATGTTCATGAAATTGGATTCTTGATGAAGATAAAATACAATAAAATTCTTGTCACATTTATGAACAATATTAAACACTCACTAAGAAAAGTGACAATAGACTACCAACTATTGCAAGTATGGAAATATTTATGAGATATTTAATGAACATGGCTGAATTTACAATGCACTACTTTTAATGAGTGAATGCATGAATGTAAAATATAAGAAAAATCCTTCAATATGATGATAGAGTGTTTTAAAAGGACATTGGAAGAACCTCTTTACATATTGAAAATAAACAATGAGTCAAGTAGTGAGACTTGATTGTAATAACTAATTGTTGATTAAGTTTTGTCATAGCTGCATTAAAATGGTTGGTAGTTTTTATTGTTAGTGTTGCATGACTAGCTGTTAACAATTATATGTATTAATTGAATTTGGTTTAAACTTATTACAATTTGTAAACAAGTGATTATGGTAGTTACTTCATGTATCGGTCAATTGATGACAATACACTATGGGGAATTGGAAATGTTTAGATTGTTAACTCAAATATTATTGACATTTACACATTAATCAATATTTGCATATATTTTTATGCATGAAAGTATTGTATGAATGAAACTAAAATGATTTCAAAAGTGAATACTTATTAAATAATGCATATTTATGACTAATGTTGCTGATGGGATTAAGTAGTGGTAGCTTAGTGACAACAAGAAAAATCATCAAGTTAAAACATTGCAATGTGAATTGCAATCGTAAATGAGAATTATAATGTTACATGATATGCATGATTGTGTTACTAGAAAATCAAAATGCATACAATATGTATGTTAGTTATGTTTTGTATCAATCTAGATATTGTGGACCCATGTTGAGGGTTAAGTGAAAATGCATGGTGTACATGCATGTTTATTTTGTTAATGATAATGTTCATATGGTTTGTTATGTAAATTGTAGTGGGAAAGAGTGATGAAAGAGAAATTTAACCTATCAAATAGTCATGGATAGATGGGAAAGGCTAGAATGCCTTGGGTTGATGGCAGTTACCTACCCGGAGGGGTTGATGGTACTTGTCTACCTAGATTTTCTCTCCTTAGAGATAAATGATCTCAGCAAGGGAAAAGAATTTTCCAAGATCGTGAAGAGGGTAAAAAGCTTGAGGCAAATTTATTGATTTGGATCCTATTGGAGGAGGCCCAAAATTCCTCAAAGTTGGGATGCTGTCAGAGGAATAGGTAGGACACTACCAAGAGGAATATTATATTGGAACCTATGTGATCATTGGAATTCTTGAGCTGGTTGGCCAATGGAATTCCATACTAAACTTGGTATTTCCTTTGTCAAATAACTGTTTAGATGTGAAAATGACTTGATTTGGTTGTGGAAACCAATTCCCATTAGCTAGGAGGAGAATTCTTTAGCTTAATGTGGTTCTCATAGCTAAAAACAATTAACTAATCAACTATATGTTATGTTAAAAATGAATTTTATATATAATTTTGTAAACATTTTATGTACATCTTAACAGGAAAGGAGCCTTGTGCTCGGTAAGGAATTATGGGCAGTGGAGTTCCTTTATTGTATTACTAATCCTTTGAATGTCTTAGCACAAGTTAGGACAATAAGCACTTGTGCATTTATTGATCATTTTGATGATTACAGAGATAGGTGCTCTCTGAATACTTTTAGAAGTACTATGCAGATCTCTTTACCAAGAGTTAATACAGTGTGCATGTGGTGCAGTGATCTATCATTTTGAAAATTAGTGCTAGTGCTCTCTAAGTACTTGTAAAACTACTGTGATTTAAATATCATCTAACATTGCACAATTGATTGATAGTTAAAAGTATTTCATTTGATTCAAAATATTGTGACTAATGTGATTGAATTTGTTAGTCATACATTACAAGTTACTTACCATGGAGTGTTGATGGGTTGTCCAATCACTATTAAAATGCTTACTGAAAGTGTTCACGATTTCCAAAAGTAATTGGTAAGTAATGGTAAGTTGATATAGAGATCTATTTTTGTATATTATGAATTTAAATAAGGGCCACATGATGGAAATTAGAACTTGCATATTTTTGCAGTTATGAATGCTTATGACTATTGATTTTTTTGATGTTATAACATTACAATTTTTGTTTATTGTCATTTCTTGAAATGAAATTTTTTATTTTAAAAATGAAGGATCACTATTTGTGTGGTTTAGATGGTTATATCATGAAGAAAATCTAAAGTTCTAGCAAGAGATGAACACCGAGGAAGAGATGAACACCGAGGAAGGTGTTCTTGTTAAGGGAGGAGTATGTAATATCCCTATCATAAATACTCATGTAAAAACTTAAGTAAAATAGAATATTCTTATTTGCAATTTCAATATTAATAGAATATTATTAATAAAGTTTATCTTTAACCGTTTTAGTTAAGTTTCATTTCTTGATAACCGCCCTTAACATTTGTTATTTATCTGAGATCTCTAACGGGAGAGTGGGGGGAAATAGGAAAAAATAGTGGGAGAATGATACTTATGTCTATCATTCACTCGACAATCGGGGAGGAAGAGGCTTGTGTGGGGCTAAGCATGGAAACCGGGAATGGAATGCGAATGTTTGTGTGGGGAGAAATAAAAAAACACCAGGCAGGTGTGTCCATGGGAATGTTTGTGAGGGGGATTGTAAACAAATACCATGGGATTGACAACAAACACCACAAAGAAATGGATGTTTAGAATGGAGATTATCTTGGATTCAATGGTCCATTGTAATTTGAAGTGTAGAGTTATGAAGATTTATGATGCAAAGGTAAGTTTTTATATTTTTAGTTTTAATGGTTTAAACCATTGCAAACTAAATAATGAGTATCTTACGCTTTCCAATTCTATTTTTCTCTTCTAATGGATGAGTAGAATGTGTAGAATGTAGAGAAGAGTAGGGTTTTTACCTGAATAACCTAAAGGGGGTGTTTACTTAAATAACCTTAGTATGAGTAATTTAATATATTACTACATGTAGATAAAGATTATATATTCTTCTTGGTAAAGAAAATATATTACTACATGTAGACAAAGATTGTTATTATATATTTTTCTTAGTAAAGAAAATATATTATTAGAAGTAGAGAAAGATTGTTATTTGTAGCATTAAAGGATAAGTAAACTTTATTGTCTTTATATAACATTTCATATGCATCCTATTAAGAAAGATATTAGGATGTATGTATGCTCTTTTCTTAAAAAGGAATAACCAAGTCATTTTCTTGGAAATGAATATAAATTAAAGAGGGTAATTTGTGAAATATTATCATGGGTAAGAGAGTTCTTCTGAAAAGAATGCTTAGTTATGAGAAATATAATAACCTCTACATAGATGAAGTGCAAAGAGATAATATAAATCATAGGAATCTTCTTTGGAAAAAATATGTTTTTCTTGTGCGTGAAAGATAAGTTAATTGTGTTAATTCCTTTGCAAGAGTTTGCAAGACTTACATGTTGTGAGAAAAAAGATAAATGACTTGTGTGTTGCATATTGGATAGTTTGATTCAGTTGCATGGTTTAATGCATAAAGGGTTACCATTATTGTTATCTTAGTTCTTATGCCCAGAAGGAAGGTAGATTATGATACTTTAATGAGAACAAAGGCATGAGAACTTTGTTATGATACTTTCATGGAAATAGATGCATAATAAATTTGTACATATGATAGAAAAACTATATTGGGTTCTTGAAAAATAACTATGTAAAAAGAACACATATGCAAAAGCATAGAAACATTTGTTTATTACATGTATGAAGATATACCTATTGTGTTATATATTTTAAAGAGAAACATGGATTTGTAGAACTATTGGGTTAGATATTTTAAAGAGAAATATGAATTAGTGTGAACAAATATTGTGGAAAGTAAAACAAGTATTTACTTGAATAAATGTACTAGTTTTCCTTTGTAACATACACATATCCGCATTCAAGAAATGATGACTAACACATTAGTTCTGATTTAGAGCAATGCATATCTTTGTGCATACAATAGATTTTGTAAATAACTCTATCTTTGGAAAGATGATTTTGGAAAAGGGACTTGTAATTGCATAATGTCTATCATGTTAGTCCTTCCTTATAAGAGATATGAATTTTTATGTATTATAATAATATCTATTGTATTTGAAAGATTACTTAGTTACATCCGCAAAGAAGAAGCTAAGGGGTTAGTTCTCTTTAAATAAGTTTTTATCTAATTACATGAATGAAAAACAAAGATAAGTTGATAGTATCCTTTAATGGAAGGAATGGTTACAGTGTATCATTTGGATATGAACATGTGCTGTTGGGAGAATGATCATAGAATCGTGGTAATTATTATGAGATGCTTGATAGTTATTTGTTTATACATGCACAATCTTGTTAGAAGAAGCATGTAGTGATATTATATTTACAACTCATGCACATGATATATGTTAAAAGATCACTTTTAGAGACTGATTATTGATTGATTAATATTGTATCTAATCTTGTTGCCAAAGCTTGTTAACGACAACAATGAGAGGAAACGATGGCGGTTTGTGCCAAAGAAAAATTATGTTAAAGATTGTGGTAGATAAAGGACTAACGGTCCATGCTCATGAGTACGAGTTGCAGAATCGTACATTAATAAAGCAATCTTGCCACAAGTATGTAGAGAGTGGTGATATGTAGGTCAAGGGTTTCCTGAAAAATGTAATAGCTAGTTATGTGATATTTTAATGAAATTTCATTTTAATATTTTATAACAATGGATAAGGGATGGAATCCCTTATAAGCCATTGAGTGAGGGGTGAAAACCCTCATGAGCATTTAATAATAAAATTAAACGTTTGTTGGTTTTCACCTATGGGGTTTCCAGTGTATATCTGTGTTCATTGATGTGATTGCTTATTGTGTCAGTTTGATGATGTTGAATTCTTTATGATTTTGATTCCTTATTTGATGTGATAATCATAATGTCAATTATTTGATTAAGTAATATGGTTAAGGGAATCATGAAATGGATGCAAGGTTCTTGAGACAATGTATGTTAATATGCTACAACAGTGGTTGTCAATGGTTATGCAACTTACTATCATCTATTGAAATTTACTTTATGTACTAATGAACATTATATCTAATCGTTAATGAGAAATGTGGAGTAGTGATTTGGATAATTACTTGTGGGCAAGTTGTGTAAAAAATTCTAACTCCCTTCTTTTACATGTGAGGTTATTGGGGTACGTTACAGTAACATTATTTTGAAAATAGTCTATTTTCAAATACCAAACAAACAAATAACAAGTTAACATGAAAAATTATAAATAGTTACATTGTATTTTTGAAAATAGTCTATTTTCAAATACCAAACAAACAAATAACAAGTTAACATGAAAAATTATAAATAGTTACATTGTATTTTTACTAAGCGATAAGCATGGCCTATATTGAAATTGAGTTTGAAGAATTTAAAAAAAAAAATTAATTTTTAAATAAATAAGTAAACTAAATTTGATTTCAAAAAAATATCCTTCATATAAATTATTTATTTAACTTGTTAATTTGGTTTGGTTTCAAAAAACTGTGTAGTACTAATCGTTAAGACAATTTCTTTGACCATTATCAACTACATTATTTATGAGAACCACTGAAGCTATGCTGTGAAACTTCATATTGTGCTTTATATAATACTCTCTTTAATTCTAATTATTATATATTATTTTAAATTAACATATAAATATGACTACTCTCTTTAAAATTAATATACAAATATGAGTACTCGATTTTATATTTAAATCATTCCATTTTTTAGCATGGTTCTGAATTTAAGAAAATTTATGATGTGAAGGTGTGACAATGAAAATTGTAAGCACACTCTAGGGTATGAATAGAACTCTTAAGTTGTGCATAGATGGAATAAATTTTCTACCTTCTCATCATCATAGACTAATTAATGAAGTTCCATAGATTTTAATGAAAAAAAAAATTGAAGTTACAAAATTTGAATAAATTTGTTCTAAATTAGGGAAGGCAATGTTCAATATAAATAGCCTAATAAATTAAACAATAAATTTGTTTAATTCATTAAGGTTTTTTGTCATTTGTGTCTCAAAATAAACAATAAAGAACAAAAAAAACCTAAGTCGATCATATTGTCTGGAAAAGAAGATATATTTCCATAACTAGTCATATTGTATACGAAGGGTAGGAAAGTCAATTTATTTCAAAGACTTGTGGAAGTAGTGAAAGGAAATGAGTAAAAAAAAGAATTGGCGAATTTTATTAAGGGGATAAATTAAAATTTACCAATTTATTTGGAAATAAATTTAGCTATAGAATATTATGCACTGTAATATCACATTCATTAATATGGTTATTCTAGATCTATTTCTTTCTTTCAAAATTAACTCATAGTTCCTATTTATTATAATAAAATATACTATACCATAATTTAAAATAGATAAAAACTAATTACTATTTTTTACAACTTTCTTTTCTTCATACTTTTAAATTCTTAAAATGTAAATAAAAAATTTGTTCGTATGGAATTTAATCTTGTCGTATGTAAAATACAAATAAGAACATCAAAATTTTTACCGCAAACCACAATGTCAAAAATATATGATTTGTGTGAATATTCTAATTTGATGTCGTTACATCAATGAAATGATTTCATGATGATCCTATTAAAGGTTATTACCATGAAGGTCATTAAAATGAAAGTGTTTGTGAAAACCATATTATAAGGTGTGACTTTTCTTCTTCTCAAACATTAATTGTATGAGAGAGTGATGGCCCAGCCCACCAACGTGGCGTGCCGTGCCAACTGGGCAGCAAGAAATATGACTGAACGTTGGCGTAAATGCAATGTACAGGCCTGTAGATTTTTCGGAGGGTTTGTAACCGGCTGCATCGGTTGGAAAAATCCACCTGTGGGTTCTGTTCAGTTGTCGCTCCCGCCTTTTGTTACACTATACTTTAGTTTTCGTTAGTCATTTCGTCGTTGTTTTGTTAAACTCTGGTCTGCTCTGTGGAGGGTTTTGTGCTCACAGTCCTTCGTTTGTTGAAGTCTCTGGTTCCTCTCGGCCTCTCGCTAGCCTGCGCGTTGGTATTTCCTGTGAGAGCGGTATACTATCGGTTCCTTACGCCTCAATGCGTTTCGTTCGCTGTTTCTTTGCTTGGTTCCTGTCGAATGGTTTCTTTGCATGAAATCTTAACTGGTAATGGGTTCTGTCACAGGTTCTCTCCAGCTCCAAGCTTCAACAAACCACTTCGCTCAACCTTATCTCGAAGGTAGGTTCCAGTTCTATGCCAGACTTTGTTGTTCCGTCTTCTCCCGGCTCTAACAGGTTTGTTCCTTGTTCTCCAGGTCATGGGTATCGGTGGGTTCTCCCAATACTGCCTCTGCAACTTCAGGTAAGAGCCACGGTTCAAGATTGTTTGTTTGCTTCTGCCTTATTCGTTTTTTCTCGTCTTTCTTTGTTTTAGTATACGCCTGCACTCATTCTTGCAGGTTGTTGCACGGGGTTGGCCGCCGAGGGTTTTATCCTCCTGCGTTTCTGGAGCTAGCCCGAACCCACAAGCCTCAAACTGGGTAGGGTCCTTCCGACGTCATTCTGTTTGTAAATTTGTTAGGAATGGGAGTTCTTTTCTGTGATATTTTTGCAGTCTCCTGGGTTATGTCAACTATTGCTCCACTCTGTCATTTAGTGTTGGGTTGTAGATATTTTCCGTTCTGTAGGTAACAAATGGAACCGTATGGGTTTCTGTTGGTTCTGTTAGCCGTTTGTGGCTTCCACTTTATTTATAACAGTTGTGTTTTGTAAGGGACTCGCCTCGGCAAGCATATGATGCTCAGACAACTTCAAACTATGCACTTGTTTATATAGATTGAATTTAATACATTACTGTATCATTACTTTCAGTCATTACTTGTCTTGTTAAAGGTACAAAATGATTGTTTTTGCATTACCTGGTTATGCTTGTCGAAGTTGTTTGTCTGCCTTCCTTTCTGTGTGAATTAGTCACCTGTAGCAGCGCGTGCTTTACTTGTACAACTTCCTTTCTCCCGATATATTCGCGTACTGTATGGTTTGCTCTTTGTATTTTGGTTTCAATGTATGTTAACACACATAACGTAAAGTAAATGGACAAATTGTTTTAGCAGTGGTTCTAAAAACAATTTATTTTTATTCAGAGGAATATTTCTGTTTCTTTCTCTTCGAGGGCAAAATTTTTTTCTTTCATTATCTGTCTCCCTCTGTTTTTTACACCTGGGTAGCGTAACTGCTCCCACTTTCAGTTAAACTGTTTTACCAGAATCATTCCAACTGTGTACCAGTTTCTTCTACTAAATGCTAATTTACTGCTAACTAATTTCTAAATTTAAAACAAAGCACAGTTTTCAATTACCATGGTCTCTAAATGACCTTCTGGGAAATAAAACAAATAATAAAGAAAATTAAAATAAATGACAAGTTTGATAACCTATCCAGCTATGCACGTGTTCTCTGCTTGTTCTTATTCTCTTCATAAGACAGTCAACCACCTTCTGTCTCCTCGGAGCTAGATGCTCCTGCATCAGGCTCCCGGGGTGGCAAAAAGTCATGGCTCCGTTCCATGAGGTCGTCGACAAAATAGCCTGCTTTCTGTATCTGCGTTGCGTTAAGCCACGAACTGTCCTCTATCGGACGATTCTTCCACTTGACCAAATACCACAGATATTCCTTCCTGCGTATGCGCCTAGCGACCTGCGTGTCCAGAATCCCTTCGATCTCAAGGGGTGGTGCCATTGGCATCTGCCTCATCCACAAACTTTCCTCACAACTGGTGTCCCGCGGTGGTTCTGCTGCTGTATCGTCTTTCGGATCAACGACATAAGGGAACAGATCTGCCACGTTGAAAATGGGAGAAATACCGATCCCTGGTGGTAACTGCAGCTCGTAAGCATTCGTAGAAAATTTTCGAATGATTTTGCAGGGACCGATCTTTTTATACTTCAATTTTCTGTACTCCCGTTTCGGAAATCACTCCTTTCGTAAATATGCAAGAAATTCATCCCCAACGTTAAACTAAACTTCTCGGCACTTTGAGTCATCCCGCTGCTTGTATTTTTGACTGATGTCCTGTAATTTCAGCTTTACTTGCTCATGTAAATTGCTCATTGCTTGGGAAAAATCTTCCCCATTAGCACTTCATTTTTCGAGCTTCCCCAAATCCCGTAACTCATGCACTCCGCATGGATGCATGCCATACATAATCTGGAAAGGACTATAATCGGTGTTGCGATTAGGGGAATCGTTATATGTGAATTCTGCCTGAGCTAGTACATGGTCCCATGTCCGTGCATTCTCTCCTATTAAACTCCGAAGCAAATTTCCTAAGCTCCTGTTTACTACTTCAGTTTGGCCATCCGTCTGCGAGTGATAAGCGGAGCTGAACTGTAATTGGGTGTTCAACTTTTTCCAGAGGGTTTGCCAAAAATGATTGGTGAATTTTACATCCCTGTCGGGACATTGGAAGCCCATGTAGTCGAACAATCTCAGTGAAAAACAAATGTGCTATATAAGTAGCATCACTGGTCTTTTTGCAAGGTACAAAGTGCGCCATCTTTGAAAAATGATCTACCACAACCATTACTGAATCGAAACCCCGTTGTGTCTTAGGCAAACCCAAAACAAAGTCTAAACTAATGGAGTCCCATGGTCGGCTCGGAACAGGTAATGGTAAATACAAACCTGTATTCTGACTGTGTCCCTTTTCGAATTGGCAAACTTTGCACCTACTCACGTACCTTTGTACATCCCGCTGTAATTTTGGCCAAAAATAAAAATGTTGTACCTGTGCTACTGTCTTGTCTATACCGAAGTGTCCAGCCAAACCTCCACTATGTTTTTCCTAAATAATGTTTTCGCGCATAGACCAGTTGGGAATACACAGCTGTCCTCCCTTAAACAACAATCCCTCCTGTAAATTATAATCCAACCACGGACTGCTGTTTCTTAACAGAGGGTTTTGACAAGCCTCATAGGCTTCCGTAAAATCAACATATGTTTGATACAACTCTTTCAGGTGTTCAAAGCTTAAAACCTACATCGTACCTTCCTGTAAGAGTAGAATCCTTCTACTCAGCGCATCTGCCACCTTGTTTACTTACCCACTAATATTTTTTAGTACAAACGTGAAATTCTGTAAATACTCTACCCATGCTGCATGTTTATGGTTCAGTTTATGTTGCTGCATAATGTACTGTAACGCAGAGTTATCTGTAAACAAAACAAATTCATTACCCAACAGATAATGCCTCCAATGCTTTAACGCTTGTATAATTGCATAGAATTCTTTGTCATAGGTTGAGTATTTCTGTCTACTCTCGTTCAGCTTTTCACTGAAATATGCGACTGGTCTATCCTCCTGACTTAGTACTGCCCCAATGGCCGTATTAGTGGCATCACAATGAACCTGAAAAGGTTTGTTGAAATCAGGCAGCCTCAATATCGGTCTTTCGGTAATCTTCTTTTTCAAAATTTGAAAACCTCTCTCTGCTGCTTTAGTCCAGTGAAATGGCTGATTTGTCTTCTTAATCGTATCCAGCATGGGTGCGCAGATCTCACTGAAATTCCTGATGAATTTCCTGTAAAAACTTGCTAATCCGTGGAAACTGCGAACTTCAAACAAACTTCTCGGAGAAGGCCAGCTAACTATAGTTGCCACCTTTTCTGGGTCCATCTTTAATTCGTTTTCTGCAATTACAAAGCCCAAATACACTAACTCCCGCTGAAAAAAGTACACTTTTTCAGATTGATCAGCAATTGGTTCTGCTGCAGTTTCCTCAACATACTATGAACATGTCTGAAATGTTCTTCCTTCATTTTACTAAAAATCAAAATATCATCCAAGTAAACTATTACGAATTTCCCAATAAATTCCTTCAGTGCCTCATTCATCAAGCGCATGAACGTACTGGGAGCATTGCTCAACCCAAATGGCATCACCAGCCATTCATATAAGCCTTCATTCATCTTGAAAGTGTCTTCCACTCATCTCCTTCCTGAATTCGGATCTGGTGATATCCACTTTTCAAGTCAATTTTCGAGAAATAAGCCACCCCACTCAAACAGTCCATCATATCGTCCATTCTCGGTAAGGGAAACCTACACCTAACCGTAATTTTGTTAATGGTTCTAGAGTCTGTGCACATTCTCCACTCTCCTCCTTTCTTTAGAGCCAAAATAGTTGGTACTGCACAGGGGCTCATGCTCTCTCTGATCAATCCTTTCTCCAACAACTCCTGGACCTGTTTCCTGATTTCTTCATGGTCTTTAGGACTCATCCGATAAGGTGCTTTATTTGGTGGACTTACCCCTGGTATAAAGTCAATGCAGTGACTAATACCTCTCTTGGGTGGAAGTTCATTCGAAAGGTCATCCACCACAATGTTCCCAAACTCCTGCAGCATCTTTTGGATTTCCTCGGGCAAATCTGAAATCTGTGTATGCAATATTACTGCTTTTGGTCTTCTTATGACAGCAAAATTCACATCACTGTCCTCAATCTGCTTTATAAATTCTTTTCCTGCCATCAACAACACTTTTACCCCACTGGCTTCAGCTATACTTTCCTCCTTGATGTGTACTAGCGTGTGCTTGATTCCATCTTTGACAAATTTGTAACAATTTGTTTTTCTGTCATGAACTGCACTTCTATCAAACTGGCAGGGTCGTCCTAGAAAAATATGACAGACATCCATCGGCATAACATCATAGATAATTTTGTCTTTATACCTGCCTATCTGAAACTCCACCTCACATTGTTCATCCACTAACAGTTGGTGTCCCTTCTGCAGCCATGACACCTTATATGGAGTGGGATGTTTTAGCTTTTTCAATCCCAGTTTCTCCACCATCTCTACCGCCACCAGATTGTCGGTCCTTCCACTATCAATGATCAGTTTGCAACACTTACCTTGTGACTTGCAAACAGTCCGGAACAGAGCTTTTCTCTGATCAGGCTCTGCAACTTCTTTTGCTGGTTTTAACAGCACCTTATTCAACACCAAAGCTTCACCTGTCTCTGGTGCATTCTCTACTTCTTGAGGTGTTGTTTCAGCATCCTCTGGCTGAGCAACATAAGCTCCTCTTCCACCTACCGGTTCACCTTCAGGACAGTCATACGACTTGTGTCCTAACTTGTGGCAACAATAGCACTGGACAGTTCCCCTACCCCGGCCACTTCCTCGCCCTTGCTGAGTTGGTCGTCCTCCTCTAGTGCTATTGTCCCTCTCTGTTGTGCCAACAGACTTAGAACTGCTGCCTTCTTCATTGGAACCTGCACTTCTACCTCTGCCAAAAACCTTATCTTTTCCTCTGCCAATTTCGCCTCCTCTCCTGGCATTCTGTTTTCTGTTAATTTTCTCCTCTGCTTTTAGTGCAAACTGATAAGCTTCATCCAAAGTTCCGAGCGAGAGGATACCGATTTCATCCAGGATTTCCCCCCTCAACCCATTTACAAACCAGGTTGTCTTTTCTGGGGTATCTTCCACGTACCCTGCTCACAGGTTGAACTTATAAAATTCTTCTGTAAATTCCTTAACAATCATCCCTCTTTGTTTTAAATTCTGCACCTGTCTATACAACATAATCTGATAGTCTTTTGGTATAAATTTTTCCTTTAGTTTTTCCTCCATTTGGGCCCACTTCTTTATAAGTTGTTTGTGTTGCCTCTTTCTTTCCGCCTTAACGTTGTCCCACCATAATGACGCATGTCCTTTCAACTTTGTGGTGGCGAACTTCACCTGCTTGTCCTCACTGGTTTCCTCAAACTCAAAATATTTGTTCACTTCGCTTAACCAATCCAATAACACATCTGCAGACAGACTTCCGTCATAAGTGGATAGCTCATGCTTTGGCTTATGACTAGACAACAAAACTGACTTTAATAACCAGAGTTCCGGTGTCACCCCTTCAACCTCATCTTCTGGTTCTGCCACATCCTCATCACTATCATCTGCTGGGTTCCTCCTTCCCCCAGCTTCTACCACTACTAATCTTTCTCGCAAAACGTGAATCTCCTCGCGGAGTCCCTCTTCTGCTATTCTCCGTATCTCTCTTCCTCTTCCTCTTCCTCCCCTACCACCCTCCATTTCTCCCTATTTTTCAACCTGGCTACGATACCACTTTTGATGGCCCAACCCACCAACGAGGCGTGCTGTGTCAACTGGGAAGCAAGAAATATGACTGAACGTTGGCGTAAATGCAATGTACAGGCCTCTAGATTTTTCGGAGGGTTTGTAACCGGCTGCACCGGTTGGAAATCTCCACCTGTGGGTTTTGTCCGGTTTTCGCTCCCGCCTTTTGTTACACTATACTTTGGTTTTCGTTGGTCATTTCGTCGTTGTTTTGTTAAACGCTGCTCTGCTCTGTGGAGGGTTTTGTGCTCACAGTCCCTTCGTTCGTTGAAGTCTCTGGTTCCTCTCAGCCTCTCGCTAGCCTGCGCATTGGTATTTCCTGTGAGAGCGGTACACTATCGGTTCCTTACACCTCAATGCGTTTTGTTTGCTATTTCTTTGCTTGGTTCCTGTCGAATGGTTTCTATGCATGCAATCTTCACTAGTAATGGGTTCTATCACAGGTTCTCTCCAGCTCCAAGATTCAACAAACCACTTCGCTCAACCTTATCTCGAAGGTAGGCTCCGGTTCTATGCCAGACTTTATTGTTCTGTCTTCTCTTGGCTCTAACAGGTTTGTTCCTTGTTCTCCAGGTCGTGGGTATCGGTGCGTTCTCCCAATACTGCCTCTACAACTTCAGGTAAGAGCCACGGTTCAAGATTGTTTGTTTTCTTCTACCTTATTCGTTTTTGCTCGTCTTTCTTTGTTTTAATATACGCCTGCACTCGTTCTTGCAGGTTGCTGCACAGCGTTGGCCGCCAAGGGTTTTATCATCCTGCGTTTCTGGAGCTAACCCGAACCCACAAGCCTCAAAACGGATAGGGTCCTTCCGGCATCATTCCGTTTGTAAATTTTTTAGGAATGGAATTTCTTTTCTGTGATATTTTTGCAGTCTCCTGGGTTATGTCAAATGTTGCTCCACTATGACATTTAGGGCTGGGTTGTAGATATTTGTCGTTCTGTAGGTAACAAATGGAACCGTATGGGTTTCTGTTGTTCCTGTTAGCCGTTTGCGGCTTCCACTTTATTTATAACAATTGTGTTTTGTAAGGGACTCGCCCCGGCGAGCATATGATGCTTAGACAACTTCAAAATATGCACTTGTTTATATAGATTGAATTTAATACATTACTGTATCATTACTTTCAGTCATTACTTGTCTTGTTAAAGGTACAAAATGATTGTTTTTGCGTTACCTGGTTATGCTTGTCGAATTTGTTTGTCTGCCTTCCTTTCTGTGTGAATTAGTCACCTGTAGCAGCGCATGTTCTACTTGTACATCTTCCTTTCTCCAGATATATTCGTGTACTGTATGGTTTGCTCTTTGTATTCTGGTTTCAATGTATGTTAACACACATAACGTAAAGTAAATGGACAAATTGTTTTAGCAGTGGTTCTAAAAACAATTTATTTTTATTCAAAGGAATAGTTCTGTTTCTTTCTCTTTGAGGGGAATTTTTTTTTTTCATTATCCGTCTCCCTCTGTTTTTTACACCTGGGTAGCGTAACTGCTCCCACATTTAGTTAAACTGTTTTACCATAATCATTCCAACTGTGTACCAGTTTCTTGTACTAAATGTTAATTTACTGCTAACTAATTTATAAATTTAAAACAAAGCACAGTTTTCAATTACCATGGTTTCTAAATGACCTTCCGGGAAATAAAACAAATAATAAAGAAAATTAAAATAAATGACAAGTTTGATAACCTGTCCAGCTATGCACGTGTTCTCTGCTTGTTCTTATTCTCTCCATAAGACAGTCAACCACCTTTTGTCTCCTCCGAGCTGGATGCTCCTGCATCAGGGAGTCTATACTACAACCAATATATATCTATCTAACTTTGAATCTATCATGCACCGAGAGGGATCAAATCCCTTGAGGTGTAAACTTTACTTTTGGAGTGTAGAACTTGAGGAAAGGTTTGCACCTCAAGGGATTTGATCCCTCTCGATGCATGATAGATCCAATATTAGAAGGATCTACGCTGGTTCCAGATGAGGGAACAATGTCACATTTTTAAATTATCATTATTATGTATATGTTTGATACTAAATCCAAAATTCACATTATGTTTTCTTTTGTTGACATAGCCACCTCATTCTCTTCGTTAATTTAACATGTGCTACTTGCCTTGAATGGTTTGTACATCTGTTTTTGGATTCTTTTAGTGGTTTGTGTGTTTACCCATTTGGATTTGGATGGTAGTGTTTGTGAATGTTACAATTGTTGTTTAATATTTGTATATGTGTATATAATTGTATATTAATAAGTAGTTGGTGATGAAGAAGAGGGAATATTTTCAACCGTTTGTAAGAGGATATGTACTACACATATATTTCATTTAATTTTAGGTATCACAACTTTTAACAGCTAATTAATTTTTAATAGTGTCCCTCTAGGTATTACTAAATATATCTTGATCGGTAATTTTAATAATTTATCGTGTCAACATTACTCTTGAAATTGTTTGTTTCTTTGCTAATGTTTGAAATAATTTATTTTGTTCAAGAGTATTTTGATGATTTTGATTTTTTTTTATCTTTAGTCTATTTTGCAAAGTCAAGAAATAATGTAGTTTTCATTTTTTCTTAATGAGTGACCAAATTTATAAAATATTTATATCCAAAAAAGATTATCACATCTCTTTCAAGAATATTTTGATTTGTTTTTAATGTTTATAAATATATATTTTCCTCTTACAAATATTTTGAATGCATTGTTGTATGCAATTATCTGTTAGTAATTTTGAATTTATGTGATTATCTACTATTAATTAGTCGGTGATGAAGAAGGGAGACAATCTTGTCAAGGATTAAGTTTCACTTTGCAAGAGGATTGATTTCTCACATCTATTTCATTTTAATTCTAGGTATAGTAACTTTTGACAGCGAATTAATTCTTAATAGTCTCCCTCTATTACTAAATATATCTTGATTTTCTTCTTTTAATAATCTATAGCCTGTATCTTTACATTTAATGCATCTAATGTAAGCAATCAAATAGGATTAGAAAAAACATCCGCAATGAAATAAATACATCTAATGAAATCAACCAAATGAGATTAGAAATCAACATCTACATTGAAATCAATGCATCTAGTAAAGGAAATCAAATAGGATTAGAAATCAATGTCTACACTAAAATCAATGCATCTAGTGCTGACAAACAAATAGGATTAGAAATAAATGTCCACATTGAAATCAATGCATCTATTCAAGAAATCAAATATAATTAGAAATCAACATCTACATTGAAATCATTGCATCTAGTGAAAGCAATCAAATGGGAGTAGCAATCACCATCTACACTAAAATAAATTCATCAAGTGCAAGGAATCTTCTTCCCTCTCTTCCCTCGTCCATCTAATATTGAAAAATATTTTTAATAATTTATAGACTGAAGATTAACAACATATAATCCATCTAATTCAAGTAATCATATAGCATTAGAAACAAATATCTACACTGAAATATGTTGATTTATTGCAATCAATCAAATAAGCCTAGAAATCAACATCTAAACTGAAGGTCATGCATCTAGTGCAAGAAATCAAATATAATTAGAAATAAACATGTACAATGAAATCAGTGCATCTCATGCAAGCAATCAAATAGGGCATCTAAAGAAAGCAATCAAATAGGATTGGAAATCAAAATCTACACGGAATTCAATGCATCTAGCATGAACAATAAAATAGGATTAGAAATAATAATCTACAATGAAATCAATGCATCTAATGCAAGCAATCAAATAGGATTATAAATCATCGTCTACACTAAAATCAATGCATCTAGTGCTAGAAATGTTCTTGCCTCTCTCCCCCCTCCATTTATATCTATCTCCATCCATCTCTCCTTCTCTATCTCTCTATCACACACCCCCCCCACCCCCCCAAACACACACACACACACTCTCTCTCGAAATCTATCTCCTTTAAGTCCCTATCTCCCTCTCTCTATCTCTCTCTTCTTCCCTCTATTCACCTCCCATATATATCTTTATCTCCCTTTGCCTCTCCTTTTTCTCTCTATATCACCCCCAAAACATAAACACCCTTTCTCCATATCTATCTATCTCTCCCTTCCTCTTCATCTCAATCCCCATCTCCCTTCTCCTTCTCTCCCTCTTCTATCTCACTCCCCTCCTACTCTCCTCTTTCATTCTCTCTCTATCTCCCTTATGACTTTCTGTCTCTCTTTCTCTCTCTCCACCTTATTCTATATATGTCCTTCTTACCTCCATCTCTCCCTAGCTACCACTCCCTTCTCTGTCTCACATCATCCCTCTCTATCCTTCTTCTCTCTCTTACTTCTCGTCTCTCCCTTTCTCTCCCACCAACCTCTGCCTCCCCCCCCATCTTCGCCCTCCAACTCATTCACTATCACCCTCCCTCTCTCATTATCTCTCCCCTTCATTCCGTCTCCCCTTATTTTCATTTCTATATCACCCCAAAACATATATGCTCTCTCTCCATATATCCATTGTCTCTCTCTCTCTACTTTTCTTTCTCTATGTATTTCTTCTTCACTCCCTTTCTCCCACTCCAACTCTATCTCTCTATCCCTCCCTCTCAAGTCCTCTCTTTGGTATTTCCCTTCTCTCCCTTTCTCGTACCTCATTCTCCCTTCCTCCATATCTCTCTCTTTCTCTCTCTCTTATCCCTCCAACCTTCTCACTATCTCCCTCCCTCCCTCTCTCCCTCTCTCACTCTCTTTTCCCTCCAACCTAGTCATTGTCTCCCTACCTCTCTCCTCCTCTCTCTCCCCTCCATACTTATGTCTCCATATCTCTCTTACCCTTATATCCCTCTTTCACTCTCTTTGTCTCTCTCTCTTAATTCCTCCTCTCCCCTCTCCTTCATTTCCATCTCTCCCTTGTCACTCCCTCTATCTCTCCACCTCTATCACTCTATGTCTTTGTTATTCCTTCCATATATATCTAGAGTTAATTATAGATCATGATATACTAATATATATTATTAATATAACAAATTTAATTAATATTAAATTATATTGTATTAATTCAAAGTTTACTAATTTAATACTATTATATTAATATTAATATTATATTCAATATTAATATTAATATTATATTTAATGAAGTCTTTTACCTGGCATGATAACCAAAATTTGTAATAAACCTATATCAAATTAATATATATGGTTTTTCCTTTTAAAATTTTGTTTTGGAAATAGTTAATTCAAAGAAATATTAAAAGATTTTGGAGCAAGATTTTCCATTATTTGTGTTGAATTAACCGTTTTCTTTAAATTTAAGAAATGGTATTGGCTTTAGTAAAGAGTAAAAATATTTAAAATTTTATCTAATTTGAAATTTTAATGTGGTAAAATTTATGTTTAAGATAAATTTATTATCTATTCAAATTCATTCATGTGTATGATAAAGAGATATTAAACAAATGAGACAATTTATTATCCATTCAAATTATATATAATAATACATAGTTTTATTTTAATAATTAATATTAGTCAATTAATAAGATTAAAGAGTTATATATAGTCTAAATATTCAAGTTCTATATAATTTAAGATTCAAGTGAATTGTTTAGCCAATATTATCCAACATTGTTTTTATTATGTTTTGAGGATATGATATACTTACACATTGGGGTCATACTCTGTAAAATGGGCCTGTTGGTGCAATAAACATGGATTAAGTTGCATATTTAGATACAGTAAGCATGGATTATTTTCATGCTCAAATAATAAATTTATATAATAGATATAGTGAATTGATAAAGAGAAACAGTTAAAGAGCAATTTCAGAGATAAAAGATAAACCTATTATTACTGAAATTTGTAAATTTTTTTTCGATACCATCATTGAAATGAAATGTGTTTAATTGACAAAGTTAAAATTATATATGGTTTTAACCTATCTAATTTACTACTATTATTATTTAAATAGTAATTTATTAGAGTTTGAAATTTGAAATAAATGCCATTAATTTCAAATAATCAATTATTGTTACAAACATGATCAAATACATGACGTATTCTTTCCCGAATTGTGAAGAGCCTAGACGAATCTAAAAAGATATGCTTACTCCATTATAAGTTTTGACACTAGAGGGGATAACAATACAATGATTTTATTGCATTACAAGTTAATTCCATGAATAAAATTCTTGGAGAATCCCAACCATGTATTTTTACAGATTCCACTGATTTTATTGCCCAGATGTATAAGTATGTCAAGTTTTCAAAAAATAGTAAAAATAATTTTGCATAATATTGATTAAAAATTCCATGAATCTGAATATTTATATTGTATATAAACTTTTTAATTTTTAATGGAGTATATTAATATTAAAATAAAATTTGTTTATTATTATAATTTGATAGATCTAAAATTTAGTTTTAACATAAATTTTTACTACATTAAAATTCTAAATTAGATAAAATTTTAATTATATTTGCTCTTTACTAAAGCCAATATTATTTTTTCAATCAAAAGAAAAATGTTAATTCAACATAAAGAATGGGAAATCTTGTTCCAAAATCTTTTAATATTTCTTTTAATTAAATATCGGCCAAATGACTCTTTAAAGGGAAAAATCATATATATTAATTTGATGTAGTTTTATTATAAATTTTGTTTCATGCCATGTAAAAAACATCATGAAATCAATATTGATATCAAATATAAATATATTAAATATAAAATAATATTAATATAAATATTATTAAATTTAATAACTCTGGAATAACACAATATTATTTTAATAATAATATTAAATTTTTTATATTATATATATATTAATATATCATGATATATAATTAACTCTAGATGTATATGGAAGGAAGAATAAAGACATAGAGTGATAGAGGTGGAGAGATAGAGGGAGTGACAAGGGAGAGGGGAGAGAAGGAGTGAAGAGAGAGAGTGTGTGTGAGAGAGGGAGAGAAGGGTAAGTGAGAGCGGGAGGCACAAAGATGGAGGGGAGAGAGACAGGGAGAGAGGGAGGGAGATAGTGACTAGGTTGGAGGGTAAAGAGAGTGAGAGAGGGAGAGAAGGAGAGAGGGAGGGAGATAGTGACAAGATTGGAGGCAAAAGAGAGAGATGGGGGGAGAGAGGTGAAAGAGAAAAGAGAGGACTTGAGAGGGAGAAAAAGAGAGATGGAGTTGGAGGGGGAGAGAGGCACTGAAGAAGAAATACATTGGGAAATAAAAGTGGAGAGAGAGAGAGAGAGAGAACACCTATTTTTTTAGGTGATATAGAAATACAAAGAAGGAGAGATGGAAGGAATGGGGGGAGAGAAGGAGAAACGGAGGGAGATAGTGGTTGAATTGGAGGGCGAAAAGAGAGAGAGAGGTGGGGAGACAAAGGGAGGTGGGAGAGAAAGGGAGAGAGGAAGGACATGAAAGATAGAAGGAGAGAGGGAGGGGGAAGAGAAAGAGGTAATAATAAATACATAGATAGATAAAGGTGGAGAAAGAGAAAGGGAGTGATAAGGAAGATAGAGAAAGGGAGAGAGGAGAGTAGAAGAGAAGAGAGATAGAAGGGGGGAAGAGGGAGAGAAGGGGAAGAGATATGGAGATGTATGTGAATAGGGAGGGAGAGATAGATATATATAAAGAAAGGGTTCGTTTGTTTTGGTGGTGATATAGAGATAAAAATGAGAGGCAAAGGGAGATAGAGATGTAGATGGGAGGTGAAGAGAGGGAAGAAGAGTAAGATAGAGAGAGGGAGAGGGGCATATAGATAAATAGATATGGAGAGAGAGAGCCTGAGAGTTTGGGGGGTTGCGATAGAGAGATAAAGAAGAAAAGATGGAGGGAGATAGATATAAATGGAGGGGATATAGAGGGAGTAATATTTCTTGCACTAGATGCGTTGATTTCAGTGTAGATGATGTTTTTTAATACTATTTGATTTCTTGCAATAGATGCATTGATTTCAGTGTAGATGATTATTTCTAATCCTATTTGATTTATCGCATTAGATGCATTAGATGTTAATCTTGAGGCTATAGATTATTAAAAATAATAATTTTCAAGATATATTTAGTAATACCCAAGGGACGCCATCAAGAATTAATTAGTTGTCAAAAGTTTCTATACCTAGAATTAAAATGAAATAGATATTCAAAATCAATCCTCTTGCAAAGTGCAAATTAATCCCTGACAATATTGTCTCCCTTCTTCATCACCAACTAATTACAAGTTGACAATCACATATATTCAAAATTACTAATAGATAAATACATAAAATAATGTATTCAAAATATTTGCAAGATGAAAACATATATTTATAAACATTCAAAACAAATCAAAATATTCTTGAAAGAGATGTGATAATTGTTTGGATGTAAAGATTTTATAAATTTGGCCACTTATTAAAAAAATTCAAAAATACATTATTTCTTGACTTTGCAAAATAGACTATAGATAAAAAAAATCTTGAAAATATTCTTGAACCAAATAAATTATTTCAAATATTAATTAAAAAACAAATTATTTCAAGAGCAATCTTGACACACTAAATTATTAAAACTAATCATCAAAATATATTTAGTAATATGAATCCTCCTACAAACTATTGAAAATATTCTCTCTAGCCATTTGACAAATTTGTGGATTTTGTTTAAATAAAATTAGAATACATTCCATGTTTACAAATATTATTGAGAGAGAAAGAAAGAGATAAATACAACAATGAATCTTGGTTACAGATATTTACTAAGCATATAATACTCTTGGGCTCCATATGCTTGATCACATACTGTCTCCATGGCATTTGACATACCTATCGACAAGAAAACATGAAAAACTTCGTCGTCTGCCGTGGTAGTTGATCGTCCAAGATTCATTGAAATTGCTAGAAATATAATGCTCAAATCAAATTCCTTATGAGTGTATCCTGAACAACCATAGAAACCCTTAAAAAAAACATTCCTCCAGCCCCTGATGTAACACAAATTCGTTAACCAAAAACAACAGAATACAAATTCGGAAGCGGAGGAGGATAAAAAAAAAATTCACAAAATTGATATCACCCCAACAGACTCCACAGGCAATCTCACTCGAACTAGGTTTTGGTGTCCTTCATGGTTTCCTTCTTCATAGTCGTGCGGTGTAATAGTTCGTCTGAAACGGTGTTCCATCGCCTAAGAATAACACACACAGTGGACAAATTAAACAAGAAAATATTATTAAACACGTGGCATAAAAACTCCCGAAGTTAAAAGCGTTGCACTTCATTACCCAATATATTAATTCAGACCATCGGACTAAGACAAAGACGAAGTATACTCAGAACAAATGGAATTAAGGCCATACACATAACAAGATAAAAGTGTGGCACTTCATTACCCAATATATTAGTTCAGACCATCGGATTAAGATAAAGACGAAATATATTCATAACATATGGAATTAGGGCCATACACAATTTTTAATTTTAAAGATTTAAAATTTTTGCACCCAAATTCCAATATACACCAAGCTTATCGGCTTAAATATAAACAAGGCCTACAAGTTTAGCTATTTAAAAGTTGTTCTGATGTCTGTAATAATTTTTGAATTTTTTGAAGCTTCCTTATAATATTATATTTTACTTTAAGAGATTTAATTAAATTCTTTTGTCGTTATCTATATATATATATATTCATCATAAGAAAATATTTTACGGTCTAGAAAGACACAATAATAAAAATTAAAATAAGTCACTTATTTCCTAATTAAATGAAGATGCATAATTCATTAGTTAAATGTAAATGCATAATTCATTTGTTAAATGTAAATGCATAGTTCATTTCATTGTTAATATAATATTGATATGTGGCACTTCAAAAATATAAAATATTTCACTATATAAGGTTATTATTCAGGGTTAATTAATATTGACACGTGTTTAAAATGATATTAATAATATAAGAATATTTTAATATGAACATTGTGCTCTATAAATAAAATGTTTTAATGTTCATATTAAGTAAAATATTTCAATGTTATTTATGCATACATGTATATGTTAGATAAAGAAAAGAAAATCTTACAATTAAAACATCATAAAACATTTCAAATAGTCATACTATTTTACATTTTGGTCAATTTCAAGCATATTTAAAGGTCAATTTAGTGGAAAATCGAGCCAAGGTTTGTTAAAATTGTAAATTTAATGAATGCACTTTACAAAATCCAAGTATTGAGAGAGACTTTCAAGATATCATATCTAGTTATGCATTCAAAAATGCAATTTCAACATTGAAATACTACTCTCTCTCTCTCTCTCTCTTTCTCTCTCTCTCTCTCTCTCTCTATATATATATATATATATATATAACCACAAGAGATTAAATTTCTTGAGGAGCAATGTTTTTTTCCAATTTTGAATTCTAAAATTGATTTTCATGTGAAAAAATGATCCTTAAGTAATTAAGATGAATATATACTAATTATATGCCAAATGAATGATAATAATGAAACCATGTTCGAATATGTTTTTAAAGACACAAGAGGACATAGGTCTAGGTATTCAAGGCATCCTTATTATACATTTAGTTTGTTTACTAGGAAGGCCTCATTGTTCTTAATTTCTAGGGTATGGATGTAAATATTTGTTTTTAAAACATATTTATTCATGTTTATTGAATTAATAATAAATTTAACAAGGAAAGCTACATGGCAGCAAGTCTCAGGACACACTCTTATTTTCGACTCACTTTCAAAGAAAGAAGATCACTGAAGTAATTTGAATAGTGGTAGCCTGGAATTGAAAATGATTTTTCTCATGCAAATATGAGTATAAGTTGTCCCTTTCACTTCCCTTGCTTCTCTCACTTCATGCTCATTCATCTAAAAATCTAAAAAAGAAAATGTAAGGCGCAAGTAGAAGCAATGAGAAAGAGAAAAGTTATTTGGTTTGCTCCCCCCATGTGAAACTAAAAGGATATCAATAGAGTAATCAATATCAACTCTATTTTATAGGGAATCATGGTGCTACTGAGAGATACATGATCAATACTAGTGATCCATTAGTAACTCTATGATGAATAACACTATGACTTTATAGATAATGTGCAACATGTTCTATGTAACAACTTTTATAGAACAAGCATTAGAATCCCTCATTCTACCTAGGAATACCATGAGGAAATTGGTGCCATGGTACCCAAATGTATCTGTTCTATTAATATAGGATATAACCCATATACAGGAACTCAAATCGAAAGGTCGTGCATAAACAAATGTGTTTGGCTAGGAAGAATTTAGAGTTTATAACATTATATCACATTACAAAGCCTTCCCATTGGGCATATCTAAACATATTGAATAGATAGCTAGGAAACATGCTTCTTGTCAAAGTGACTAGACCTATAGTTCGGTAGCAAGATGTCCAACTAGGGTAGGTGGAATACTATATTTTATTTCATCATTCAAGTAGATATGAGTATAACAATCTATGCAAGTACACAAAATAATTTCTCTTGATGAAATAGATAATTAGTTTAATAAATTATCATATTCAAGATTAAATAATTTTAAATTATATGCAACAAAAAGTTACCAAATTCTATAACTATTCTTACAACTTGCAAATTTTAAGTGATATTTTGAGAAATGTAATATAAACAATTTTTTGAAATATTACATGAGATCTATAACTAATTCATAGATGTTTGTGATGAAATAGATAAAATAGCACAACCGCTCAAAATATATTCTATATAATGAATGAGGAAATTACACACATATTTATACAAGCAATAGTCTCAAGATAGGAATTCTATCTTAGACGTACAATAGTGTGGTTGAGAGATTCTCTCAACCACACACTAAACTAGGAGAAACTATATTCTAGCTAATTCCTATTATGTAGGAACAAACTCCTCAAATGGAGAATTACAACCATAGACAAGTAGGAATTAATTATTTCTAACTCCCCCCCTTAATGACTACTTGTCATGCTAGTGATTCACAAAGTCTGGTTGTGGTCAAACATAACAAAGAATATGTCAATGTCCATAAAAGAGCAACCATCCACCAGAATGCATGGGTACCAACTACTGCAACCGCTAGTCCTGTAGGATGTCCTTTGCATACATGATTCTATCAACCATTATCACTGCATATATGTACCTACAAATCCACCACCATCAGGTGAATTGCATGTGCAGAACCTCCAAAACACAATCTGCCTCTCTCGGATAGATCCACAACTTCTCTGATCTGCTTCTCCGCAAATCGTCAAACTAAGATGGGGCTTCCCGTGGATCCCCATGAAGTTGAGTTGGCGTCTTCCTAAATAAAAAATCGTGCACTTCCGCGCCATTCCTGTGATTTGGCGCCTTGGCACGAGTATGTACTGAACAGTCGCGCCAATTGTACTTCTCAGCACAACTGTCAGCTAAGAAAGCATGCCAACCCTCTTCTTCTCAGAGATTAATGAATCATCTGAGATTAGCCAGGTCTTAGTGCAGTCCACCTGCTCATATTGAGCACAAAGCTCTGCTGAGCACACAGCTCTCATGTACACGCGACACTCGTGTACATGCGGCCACAAAGGCATCTCAAGCTACAAAGACTCTATAGATGGTTTATGGCTCACCACCAGCCATCACTTTACAGTGACAAAAGATGGTTTCACACTGACCATAAACCATTACAAAGTGGTTTTAAGATCACCATGAACTTTCAGATGCCTTTAAAAAACTTACATTTCATTCAACATTTTGGAGTTTCTGGGTACATACAATGACCATTACAACAAGTGGACTTGCTTATAACATGTTAGGGAGTTTATTCCACAAACCACACTAACTTAGACAAACATCTACTTTGTTGTCCACCATAAACGTTGTTGTTGCTGCTTTACCTCATCTGTTCATTGTTCACATCTTGGGCATCCATGTTTGTTCAAATAACTTCTTGGAACTCCATGCTTAACCTGTCGTTCGTTAGAGTTGCAAATTCTAACAAAATAACTTTGCCTACATTGAGTTAGCTAGGCTCAATAAGGCTCAATAATATTTAAACATGATTCCAAGAAAATACAACATAAACTCTTCAAATTTAATTTCTCTATCTCCGCCCAAAGATGATTATTTCGAAAACATAACAGCAACTATTTTTCACCAACGATACCTATGAGAGGTCTACTGATAAAGAAACATATTGACGACTTTTCACCTGGACTCAATGCAGTGCATTCAAACATTGATGATCTAGACACAGCCTCCCACATATCTGAGGGCACCATCACTTGGTCTTGGAAGAACTTTGCCACCAAAACTACTCATGAACTTCACCTTATGAAACCGTACAACATAAGATGCTCCACCAGAGTGGTGATCCAAATCCATCGAGGAGATCCACGGCTATTGAAACTCCCCCTGGTGTGATGATCCATCGTCATACACGCACTCACCTTCATCCCCTGGGTAAAAAGAACCATTCCATTCTCTCATGCTCATTATATACAATACCATAATCAATAGCAAACTTTGTAGTCAAGTTGCCTCACTTGGAAACATCGCAATCAGTCCCCGTTTATTCATTTGTGCCAGCTCTACTCTTCGACAATATTGACCAGGGAAACGCATCTACTAGCAGTGGCTACAAAAGGTTCCTGGACACTTTTTCTTCTACGAATTTCACAGAAAGAGATCGTGATCCGATTGGTAGAACACTAGGAATATGGCACAATATCGCAATCAATTCCTGCAATGTGGAATCTCTTGCATGAATTTACACAGTCGAAGCTTTACACAGGTAGCAGTGATCTGATCTACCTCCTCACCTAAATCAGCCTTGTCTTAGTGGCATGAGAAAGAGAAATTTGTTGACCACGGCCTAGTTGTTGTCAATGGCCATGCTAAAGTGGAGGAGAAGATTGTAATTTCTGTGTATGCTTCTGCCCAATGAATTCTCCACAGGAAGAACTGCCCCGTAGTCTATATAGAGCTCCACAACTTGAAAAACCACCAAAACTTGTCACAGGGAATGGCCTCTGAATTGGGGTATGCCATCCGAGCCGCAGCTTCTTTGTAGGGACCAGGCACACTCTGATAAGCCAACGAAGTGGGGGGCAGAGAGATCGTGAACCGATCCTTCCTTGATCTACACTGACATATCAAAGATCCTTCCTTGTAAATGACCCGCAAGAAGTGGTAACGATTGAGTAGGGGAATCTCGCGATCGCCTTTCCTTCTCAATAGCCAGCACTTTTCCTTCTATTCCATCCTGAGAAATCTGAAAGGGACATGCCATAATTCCCACATTATTTATTAAAATGTTCAAAGGAATATTCAAGGATTTGAATTTGGAAGGGAAATCCCGCACAGATGCCATAGAACTCAGATCTAGCTTTAGAACATCCACATGAGTAGTGCCAATTTCCTTAATGATAGCTTCTTTGACAGAATTTCTATCATTCACATTTCTGACTGCCATGATGACATGGGTCTCCACGCAAACTCACAAATCTGTTGCTCCTCTATGAGGGCAGATTCACCACCACCTAATTCAAAGATTCGCCAACATATACAGCCAAGCAGTGGGGTGATTCTGATATGCAGGCCACTGCCATGGACTCAAGTTGCCACCGCTGCTCTGATCTCTGGTGCTGCGATCTAGTGCATTGAAACTAACACCCACACCACAGCTCCAATGATATGCCATATATTCGCATCCACCACGTTGTCTAATTTGATCTGAACTTACATCCACCACCACTTTGTCAGATCTGATTCCTAGATCTAGTAAAGAGGGTTTAAATTGTCACAAATTTCACAAGGAATATCCACATGTCTCCACGGGTCGGATCCCACCTCCGGTAGCTATCCACGACCACCACGCAGTCACACAATCTCACGATCGATATCAGCAACCTCCAAGTTGATAAAGAGCATGGCCCCTTCTTCGATCAATTCCGTGCTAAGGAGACTTCTCCAAGATAAGATAGTATGGATTCACCACATCGCCTCTGCGCCATCCAGGGAGCTGGTTACCAATGGCACCTCTATGCTATAAGATCGAAAATAGGAAATATAAGTCCATTAACAGTTGCCGCGATGGATCCTAAAATGAACACAAGAACCTTCGGCTTGTTGAGGGATGCCAAACATGAAAGAGGGACATGTTTTAAAATCTTTGATGAACCATCTTCTACATCTCCCTGCCTTTTGGATGAAAAACAATTCATAAAGCTCTTCTTTGGCTGGATTTCATCTACTTGAACATCAGCGAGCAATCAACCACGATTGTTGGTCCTCTCAATTTGTGCTCACTGAACAAGAATTCTCAGTCTCGTCTAACAAAGATCCAGGCATTCTATCGGCCTCATATAGCACCTGGCCTCGTTTGTGCCAGGGTCATTTGGCTTAGATGGAAAAACAAAAAATTTAATAAAGCTATACAAACATGGTAATTTATTTCTCTATGCCCGGGAAGTGCCAGAGGCCCTTACGGGCTCTGAAGCTATGATACCAAGATAAAATAGCACAACCACTAAAAATACATTCTATATAATGAATGAGGAAATTACACACATATTTATACAAGCAATAGTCTCAAGATAGGAATTTTATCTTAGACGTATAGTAGTGTGGTTGAGAGATTCTCTCAACCACACACTAAACTAGGAGAAACTATATTCTAGCTGATTCCTATTATGTAGGAACAAACTCCTCAAATGGAGAATTACAACCATAGACAAGTAGGAATTAATTATTTCTAACTGAAATTTGATCAAATCAAATATTTCACAAATGAGATGAAATGATACATAGTAATGTTAACCACTGCAACCTACAAGGGAGAAACCCACACCATTTGAGGGGTTAGAAAATGTTTCAAAAAACTAAGTAGTGTCTCCATAAGCCACTAGACTTCCAAATTTTGCATTAATGGAAGTTGTGAGTGCACGTCGATAAAGTGAAGAAAACGTCAACCACATGGTGAGGGAAAATGAAACTTGTCTTCATTTGCATTCCTTCCTTCGACAAAAGAAACCACATTGTGAGATAAAATGAAACTCTCCTTCATTTCCATGGCCCTGACAATTGTTTTCCGATGCCACTTCCATGAAATAGATATTGCGATCCTTCTCCATTATATTTATTGCAAGAAGTTGATCTCGTCTCTCATGTTATCGATGGATTGTGTACCAAAACCAGGATATTTATGAGATGTGTATTGGAAAGCTTGACAGTTAGGGGTTCCCAAAATGGAAATTGTGATAGGCTACGTAATCATGTTGATGATAATTTCATTGACACTTATGTGCCTAATTTCTTGATGTTGGAATATGCTAAAAATCCCCGAGTTGTGAAGACTTTCTCTTTTAATGTACATTTGGTTCCTGCATTTGACATTTTTAGTGGCGATTAGAAGCATTAGTCAGCCAAAATTCCACATATTTGATGATGATGGAAGTGCCACATTTATAGGAAATGGGTGACATATTATAGTTACCAAAATCCATGTAAGAACTTACGAGCCTCGGTTCTTGAAGTTCGAATGCACTGGAAAGCTTAGAGTTTTGAAGCTTTGAATTTACATTGCATGTCTGAATGTTGCACTTGACATTGTTAATAACAATCAAAATGATGATTTGAACAAAATTCCATCGAATTGATGATGTTAGAAGTGTTACAAATAAAAATGGTATGATTCCATCTCCAAAACATTATAAGGAAATGGGTGACATATTATACTTACCGAGATGCATGGATGTAGTAATTTTTTGTTGAAATTGGGGAAGTATGTAAGTTGTGTGATTATAAATGGTTTATATATATATCAGGTGATGTTAGGGTTAGGGAAGGGAGATATTAAAGCTCTAGGTCTTCAACTACTATTAGATAGAGAGGTGTTTTAAGATAATATTTAAGACAATTTTTGAGCAAATTATCTTCACTTGAGACAAATAAAAACTTGTAAATTGTCTTAAATGTTATCTTTAAGTGAGTGTTTGAAATTATTTTCTTAAAAATTTGTTTATATAAATGCAATATAGAAGACAAGCATTATTGTCTCCTAAGAGACAATTCATTTCTATCTTTGAAGAGAGAAATCCCAATTATTGTCTATATAGATACATTATGCCTTAAATCTTGGTTATTGCCTCTCTAGAGACAATAAAAAATTCTCTTTAGAAACAAAATATAGAATGTGAATCCTTTTGTTTATTCAGTGATTAATTCATGTTAAGTAATAATGGAATCGAACCACCAACCTCCTACTTTCAAGGCAAGTGCTCTTCTATTGAGCTAACACCCCTTAAAGAAATGTATTATCTCGATATAAAAGATAAAAACTAATGAGACAAACAGTATTTTCATATTAGTAAAGAAAAAATATGTTACATGTTATTATATGACAAATTTTAGACAAAGGAAAAAATTGTACACGATAATGATTGTTAAGTCAGCTAGTGGGCTAAATTTCACAACATTTATTTGTCAACCTAGGGTAGATAATCTTACCTTATAGCATGTAGAATAAATTTATGTTCAAGGATGAAAATATTCCATAGTAAACGCATAAGTAGACCATTAGTGTAGACAATCCTCTTCAAATCATCTAGGCATCAGACAACTATGAGGGAATCAACCAATAGGTATTTTTAGTTGTGAAATTCAGATATAAAGAGACTTTTTACACTAAAAATGTAAACATATAAAATATGGAGAATCTTAATGGTAGAAACTTTCAGACATGAGATGTAAAACTGCAACTACAATTGATTGATGTCAATGTATGGGTTTCTGTAAGGAAACTTTCAAACATGTGAAATAAAAATGAAACTAAATTTGACTAGCATATGTCTAGGAGTAAAATTTAAGAAAAATTGATTAGCATCAATTATGGGTTGTTGTAAGTAGTACAGAAACCGTAACCCACAAAACATGAATTAATTGAATGGAGTATAAAAATTAACAGATGGAAAATAAAAATCAGTTATTGAGGGTGAACCTTCAGATACTCAACTTCATCATCTAGATCTATCTAAGATCTTAGAATGCTTAACAAACTATTTTGATTGAAGGCTTACCATGTGATGTTTATTTTAAATAATTGATTGTTTGCATTGAAAATGAGTAAACAAGAAACAATTTCCAATAATGTTAATACATTAAGGAATTAATAAAACTACTAGAATTGCATTAGAAGGTAGATGAAAATGATTCCCGACCAATTTTATAAAAAAGAATACACAAAAAATTAAAATTGATCAATAATAATAAGTAATTGCAATCTTCCAAACCATACTCAAAATAACATAAACTAAAAGAAAGAAAAATCCAACAACCTACCATCTATGTTATGAATTTATAAATATTGGAAACCATATTACAACCACAACAAATTTTCAAGTATATATGCATCCCTTTTCCATTGCTATATTCATTACTTTCATGACAACTTAGTTAGTGTGTGGTGTCGCCAAATGGTCATTACTCCTATCCCAAGGAATCCAAAGGGAATATTAATTGCATCCTATGAACCAAGGACAACCCATTTGATCATTGGAACATCATTGCCATCCATAATGATGTTTCATCTTCTAACTATGAGAATGGTTCCACTGAAAATCCCCACAAAATATTGTATCGAAGACCTTCCACAAGGTAATGAACTACGCCTAATGACATTAGGGCAAATATTTATGTTGATTGAGAAATGTGATGTTTGTGACATGTTGAAAAAGCACAAACTACATGGTGGCACTATTTGATCCCCTAAACCCTAACACAAGGTTTTGCTTTTCTATTTTTGTTTCAAGAAGAGTCAAACTAGCAATTGTCTCCCATGACCAATGGCTCTCTAAGATCACATTAGTGGTATATCTTCATAGGTGAATTTCTCACGCAAATCACCATCCCAACGATGTTGTTTTCAGTGGGTGGAATGCTCCAACCCACCTATGTAATTTCAAGGCTTTCTAGATTGCATTTATTTTCCTATTGGGGTGTTATCCATTAAAAATATTCAATGAATTTCTTTGAATTAGGGTTGGAACAAAGTTATTCGAGGCTTTCTAGATCTCATTTATGTGCATATTAGGGTGTTATGCATCTAAATACATCAAATAATTTCTGTGAATTAGGGTTGGGAAAAAGTGATTAAAGATATAATGAGGTACATCATCCTCCACAATCCTTATTTCAAGTGCCAAAGACTTGGTCATAGAATTTAGGATTGCCCCATTATGGTTAGACATAGTTCCCCAACTACTCAAATAATTATACTCCACAGCACCAATATCAAAATTTCTCTCAATAAAATAACAAAGGTGGATTCATGTCACCTGAAATAAGTAGAACTCTTAAGGAAAGAAAATGGTGGTGGCCTAGAAGGCCAAACTAGCTAAGTCAACCACTATAATAGTGTCAATTTCTAGTAAGCATGCAGTTTAAACAACTGGGGAATATTTGTAATAAAGGAAGGTTCCTAATATGGATAATTGGATACAAATTTATAGGTTTAAAGGCGTGGCTTCACCAAAAGACTACAACTTAAGAGAATATGGGATATGCCACTACCTCTTGATTGTGAAGAAGGTATGTGCCCCTTTATAAAATTAATAGTTCATAACATTAGAAATATAACCCCTAGTTTAGATACTTTTTGTTTACAAAATTTAAGATAACTGTATTTTTACTTCAGACAATCCTTAATTCTATTTCCAATTTGGTCAAACTATTTCTAGTCATATGGATGCGAAGAGGGAGACTATTTCTTTATTTTCTATAGACTTTCTTTAGTTGTAGGGTGGGGCACAAACCTATTACAAAGATTTGTACAAATTATGTTGAACTTACGTGGTCAAATGTTCAAACTCGCTAAGATTTATGCACCTACTCATTCTAAGGAAATCAATGTATTTTAGAACTGGATGGCTGACAAGCTACCAAATTCTCAGTGGCTAGTTTTCAAAATTCCCCATAGAGGTGAAATCTAGATGATAATTAAGGTGTGTTTCAAGTCAGAATTCCCTAGGTAGAAAATGTCACTAATTTTTAAGATCACGAGAGATAAAAAAACCCTAAATTAGGAAAAACCACAAACACATAAAGAGATAAGAAGACAATGAGCCACTGCACACAACTAAACAATTTGGCATAAGATAACAGTTATCTCCTAATCAGACAATGTATTTGTACACACTCTACAATGGGACACCCTCCCTAACAGGGGTTAGAGGCACATTAATCTAGGTTGGTCCCAAATACCTAGATATAATATAATAAAGAGTTAACTAGGATAGAAGCAAAAACCCTTGCTACACTCAAATAATACAAAAGCTAAGTCAGCCCATGATCCCTCAGACATGTGAATAGAAAATGCATCAAAAGAGATGAGAGTAGTGACCCTTTGCAAACAAGAAAAATAGGCTTATTAGAGCCAATATGAATCATTGTAGATAGCTAAGTAGGACTCACATGACCAACTACAATATCTAATATAATGGTAAGAATCGTTTGAATATATGAAGAATGCCTCCAAATAAGGTGGATTGAATATCAAGAATATCACCATGTAATACCGGTATAGTCCAATCTACAAAGCATACAACCATATGTGTACCATACAAACAATCCATCTAGTCCAATAGATGAAGTGTCCATGAGTCTTCAAGGAAACCCATTAAAGGGGCCAATAAGGGTTTAAAGCCCTATAATAGAGGTGATCCAAAAACCTTAATTTAATGTCCCTTAAGGAAAATTCCACCAGCCACTAATTTTATATATTAACTGAATAACCCAAACACTCTTGTGCCAAGCAAATCTATAGAACACATAATTTCATGTGGGTCCTCTAGGGAACCCCTAAAAGTGGAAAAATCCTGAAAACTCTTCAACCTTTGTGCAAATAAGATGATATACACACTTGTTGGTTAATGTTGTAGTAAGCACTTGAAGATGAGTAAAATTTTAGGAGAAATGAGATAATGTAAAAAGGTAAGATGGTAGCCCTTAGGGAAATAATATCCACCAAAAACTTCTGATCAAATACAAGTAAGGGTAGAAATTGCTACAGTTGTAAAAGATACCAACATGAGCATTGAACACGCAAAGCCATAGTGTTGGGTGACAAAATTTCCATACTCAAGGTACAATATGGACACAAAACAACCTTTCTAGATACAAAAAATACCAGCAATATCATGAAGAAAACCTAATAGGTATAATTCCACCAGCCTCAATGCAATCTCAAATATGATGGAAAAATTTTAAAACAACCATAGCACGTGCACATTAAAAACAAGGATATATCCCATCAAATATATGAAATCAATCTTGTAGTGTATGTGTGAAACAATCATGTAATAAGTGTTCAAAGGGATAAATGATCAGCCCAAGAGAAGGGCACACAAGATAAAAGGGATCCAATAAAAAAGAATGAATACCAACCACATGTAGAATGTCAGACATAAAAGGAGAGAATCATGGAATTAGGAAGATCAGGCTCACACCCACTCCAATACTATGTTGGGATCAGAAGATATAAACAAGGATCAAATGGAACTAACTAGAAATCCCTTCATCTACATAGACCATAAACAAATACAAAGAACAAAATATCAACCCATGAATAAGAGAAACACAAGATTTGGTTCCCATATGCTAAAGAATCACACATGATAGAATGTGACCAATGATCCAAAATGTATTTGTAAAAATTTTGTTGTGTGTGTATCTATAAACATTTTAAAATGGGGTGCCATCCTAGAGAGGGGTTATGGACTCACAAATCCATCTCAACCCTAACCATCCATAAATAAAAAAATGAAGAGTTTGACTATGAAATAATTTAAGACAACTCGATACACACTTAAAATAAACACAAGAAAGGTCATCCCATGGATTTATGTGAATATTACACATCTCCAACACTTGAGATACATTAACTCTATTAGAAGAGAGTGGAATATTCTTCCAATATTATAAATGAGAAAGATACATTATTTTGGAGGCAAGATTCCATTAACTATTAAAAATTTCACTACTTTCCTAAATGGATATGGGAGACAAATCACAGTTGTCAAGAAAACGTTTTAACATGAAGGATGAATTTGAATGGCTTATCAAAAATATTCAGTTCAACCTATTTGATGAGGAACTTCATGCTTACGTATCAAAGATCTGTCAATTTTGATAGGTTACAAAGTTAAGAGATATCGAGGGACGCAATAACAAGACAAATTGCATTGGATTAAATATAGCAATAAATCAACATAGGCTAGTTTTGATGTGCATCTAAGCCATTAATGGATAAAAGAAAGCATTCACCTAGTATATGTTTTTGGGAACCTCTAGTTGAGAAGAGGATAAATCAATTGACATTATCATAGGGAAAAAGTCTACATCGATGAAACAAACAAAAATTTGAAACATTTATTCTTGTATTATGACATTTTGAATTTTTCTTAGGAAAAAATTTCTAAGCTATGTAGCCAATTCCTTCATATTCCCTAGAAGGTGGCCTTATTAGGAGACAAACTCCCCTGAATCATTAAATTCAGTGAAACATGGAAGATCACTAGAATAGAAGTTGTCTTTTTTATTTGGAAAATAAGCGTCGAGAATTGTTGTCGCTGCGATAACGACCCTCCAAAATTTTTTCCTAAGTTAATTTTGGAGCCTACATGAACTATTGTTTCAATCCCCTTAGTGTCATCATGTTGTTTGATTTGATATTTGTGCATTTTCTCCTAGCATCACATCATCCTAAGTAAATGTTTCCACCTAACCCTTAGAAGCGCTCAGGTTATCTAGTTCGTGGTTACATGAACTCATGATTTATGTTGACTTAGAAACTATCCTTTTCTCCATGCACACACTTCAAAATCACTCAAAAGTTCATAAAAATCAAACAAAAGAAAGAAAAGTGCTCTTTAATGAAAAAAACACACTCCAAGTTCATGAAGAGATGTGCTTGAGATGAGCACACTCCTTCAGGCTGAAGAAGTGTGCCCTCGTTGAGCACAATTCTTTGTGATGAAGACATGTGCTCTTCCTAGATGCATGCATGAGCCTCTTTGTTGCATGTGGCCACACTCTTAGAAAATATGAACCCACTTAATTTCCATTAAATAATCCTCTCACTTGTCAACAAGTGTTAATCATGCATTAAATAGTTTTGCATGTAAAATATTTTAAATTAGCCCAGTTCATCATTCATTTATATAATCATTATCATCTCAGTTAGGCACACAAATGTGGATCAAAAAAATATTCATCAACCTGCATTATAAGTAAGTATTGCATGTCAAACCTATTCATTCCCTTTCATGATTTCACTATCGATCTCACTTTTCGTGTTGGCGTTTGTATGTTTTTTAGTTCATTTACTGGAATTTTTGTTCAATCTTGATTCTACAAGTGTTAATTTGTTGTCGCATGCTGCAACTCTGTGCATTCCACAACCATTCACATTCCACCTTGATTACAACAAGATCCATATAATATTGCATACCCTTCTTCTTCTCATTCCTATCATGAAATCTTCTTGAAAACTACGCCCAAAACAATGAAGTTTCCCTTTCGATCACACTCCTTCGTTGTGAAGAATTTCACCCTCCATTGAGTGCCTGAGTGTGACTCAAAGACTCAATTTATTTTCCTTAGTGCCTTTGACATCTGAAAGTGTGCCCTCCTTCCCTCTAAGTGCATGAGCACACCCTAAAGGAGTGAAAGTCTTGAAGATATGTTCCTTTGTCCCTTCGGTGTTTGATAGTGCACCTTATCTGTCTCCTTAAGAAAAAGAGCACACTATGAAGGCCTAAAGGCATAACTAATCACCTCTTTGACCCTTCAGAGTGTGACAATCCACCCTTGATGGTTCCCTTCACTTGATTGAGCACACGAACACACTGCAAAGCCCTAAATGACCCTTACCCTTCCTTCGCGCTTTAAAAGAATGCCCCAATTATTTCCATACTTATTTTCTCATGAATGCAAGCGATTTTTTGTTGCTATTAATATATTTTCATGATCAATTACATATGATGACTCTTTGTACATGATCTATGAGATATTTTTGCTTCGTTAGGTTGCATTAAGCAAATATTTTCAGCATGAGTGGGTTGCCACAAATAGATGTTCATGCTGCAAGTATTGTTATCCTTTCATCATCTGTTAGAGCATTGTCACCCCGTAAAGTGAATTCCAAAGCAATCTTAGAAGAAAGCACTGAGGAGCCTATTGAAGCTACCAAGCCAAACATCCCCATTTATGTAGACACACAGTGCTTCATTGATAAGTCTACAAAGGTCACATCGAGTGGTACATACAACACATTCATGCTAAAAAATTTTGTTGAGAAGTTGGAAGATGTGCAAGAATACATCAACATTATGATGTCAAAGATGCATAGGATCCCATTCAAAGTTCTGGTCATCCCCTGTGTAGAAGTGATTGAGTGGATTATTACACATATGGATGAATCTCATATTGTGCTTTGTAGTGAGAGTAGCGGTCAACTTGTAACATATTATGAAGAAGTCATGCATATGTACTACAAGATGCATAGGCCCAAAAAATAGGAAAATGATGACTTCTACATTAGATTGGCTGACCTCAACACAAGCAATGTTATCAAATCATGGTATCGAGGTCTTATTAATTTTCACCATCGCCCATGTTTATTCTACCAAACTAAGATCCTCAGAGATGTATATCAGTATCTAATAGCCATGTGTTTTTGGTCGCATGGGCACAAGAACACTGAGATGTTTGAGAAAAAACGGATATATATGATCAATATGGTGGTAAACTGTGGTAAATCTTTCAATTGGGTATATATATTGTGATTTGAGTTGCAACATCATGTGGGAAAAGAAAAATCATCTATGAGGGAGAATCAAGCCCCAAAATTATTTATGTATGCATTTCTATTAAATGGACATTTTGCACACTATGCAGTCCCAAGAATATACTGGAATTGGACCCCTTAGGACAAGTTCCTAGTTTACTTTCACTACAAAGTGTTATTATAATCAAGCTTCAGAGGCACATATGATAGGTTGGATGAACACTTCTTTGCAATTAGTTTTCATATGATATTGGTTACTTTTCATCCTTGCATGACCAATCAAGTGAAGGAGTCTCTACAAGATATCGAAGATTGGTTTCTAGCTCCTGAGGGTACATACATCAAATTTTTTTTTTTTTTTTTTCCTTAGATATCCCCTCATATCATGCTAAGATGGTCATGCATGAAGTAGAAAATGAGTTGGACGAGGTATTTTCAGGAGTCCTTCAGAAGAGGAAGAAAGCCCATTGGCCCATCTCCCCTTTGAGGATCACATTATATGTGTTGAAGAGCCACAAGGCGACAACAACAAAGATAAAAGAGTTGGATTGCTTGCACTTCACCACTAAAGACTTTCATGGATATGATACTAGGAGAGTGTGGAGTTAAGATTGTGAAAGGATTAGTTTCAATATGAGGTATTCATCGATGTCTATTGTAGAAGATGAGAAAGTTAAGAACTAGTATAATGCAGTTAGAAGGAAACATCCAAAAGTGAAGCCTAGCTCACTCCAAGATCCACCAACTCAATATATGCAGGTCTAGGAGGAAGAAAAGATAAACCCTTAAGCAAGGAAAGTAGCTCTTAAGAAGAGGATCAGGTATGATTTGACACACGAGAGTAGTAGGAAATGGAAAGTTGATCCTTTTAAAGCAGGAGCCATTTGACCATAACAATAGAGGAGGGAAGCGGGAGAAGAAAAGGAGAAGAGGAAGAAAGATGATTTGCTTTAGAAGCAATAAGAAGAAGAAGAATAAAGGAGAAGGATAGAAGAATAAAAACAAAGGTAGTCCCAAGAGAAAGAAGCAACACAAATACTGTAAGAAGAACAATTGACTCGAGAGATAGAAGAAGAAGATTTGGAGGAAGAAGACACCATCCAACCCATGGATGACCAACCAAGTTCTCTAGAATAGCCTCCTTTCACAGGTGCCAATCTTCCATTTGGAGATATGGGGATCACGCCTACACTGACAGATAAAGTGATGGATGTATGCAGTGTAACATTTTATTAGATTAAGAAGAGGATCATGCAGTAGAGTCATAGATACTTCCCGAAGGATCCTTAAAATGTAGTATCAGTTTCCACATAGAAGGTTATAACTACCAACACCAGAAGGAATCCTAGGGTAGTCATGGCAGAAAATGTTTCTTTTGCCACTATAATGAAGGAAAACTCTGAATATCTATTGAGTAAGAATGCCAAATTGAGGAAATAACTTGTAGCAGTGAAGCAACATGTGGAGCATCTTACAAAAAATAATCAATGATTGTTTTCACAGAGTTTGAAGACTACAAAATGACAACAAGACATGCAGGAGGAACTGGAGCCAATGGAGGACACCATGGCATGACCATGTGATTAGATGATATTTTTATAGCAAGTGGTGGCTCCTCTCGTCAGAATCCAAAATAAACCATAGAAGTGGTGAAAATCTTAAATTGACAAACATAGCAGTTGACCAACTTTAGGAGTGGGCTGCCAAATATCCATATGCTCACAACATTTAGAAAATAAAGAAAACATTCTCGCTAAGATAGATAGAGATCAGTTGAGACTCCACTATCAGAACTACATGTATCTTGGGGAAAAATCAATTAGTACTATTTCTACCTATGATCGAATGCATAATAGTTTCAATTCTCTAGTGCAGAAGTATGGGATGCTCACAATAGGATCAGTTGAACAATTCATAGGCAAAGAAATTATCTTCCGGGAGATCAAGCACTACATTGAATAGATCAAGAAAGTGACAAAATGAGAAGGTCTGGAGGTTAGCAAAGAAATTATTTTACAGTATTCCATTGCACTAATCAAATCTCACATGAATCTTTCATGGCTATGGGATAATGTAGAGTCAAGCTCCAAGACCATATTGATGCAGGCACTAGAGGTGAAGATGGGATATATAAGGGAATTTCTATTTTGGGTCAAAGCCATCTCAATGAAGTTTAGAGCATCAAACACTTACATTACAAATGAGCTCCATGAGGAAGAAAATGAATTATCAATTTGATGATCATTTTTCCCATTACCAGTTTTGTCTTATTATGCCATTGTCTTATATGTAATTTGTCTTATGTAATAAAGGATATGTAATGAAGTCCAAGGGACACATGTGGAATGTGAATAGTCACATATGGAATGTAATAAGTCATGAATAGAATATGAATAGTCATAGAAGTTGAAGAGCCATGAGGAAGCTCATAGGTCATTTTTATTTTTTATAAATAGCTCCTCATAACTCAAGCTAAGGGCTTGGATTATTGGAGTCTTGCCTTGGGTTCTCTTGTAGTTCATAGGAGATATCTCATTATTTAGAGAAGCAATTTGTGGCTTCATGTTGCACTGCTCGGTATAGAGTTCCATTTATGTAATAATGTACTTTCGATCTTTCACTCTTAATCAGAACCACTATGAGCTGATACTTGTTCATACATGTCATAGATATAATAAGACTATTCTTGTTATAATTATGATATATGTTGGCTTAATTACATGCTAAGTTAATGAAATACTTTTTTTCTTAGTTATGGATATTAATTGATAAGTTATGTTGTGATTTAATGATTGTTTTTTATTATGTGGGCTAAGATGCAGGTATTCAACAAGCCTTTCTCTTCCTTCCCAGGTCTCCCTTTAGGATAGTACTACTACTTTTCTAACCAGAGGGTAATTTTCCTTTCACTAGTTATGGATGTTCCCTCACACACCTTACATTCTATGTCTCACAAGGCTCACATACTTGTTCCCCTAAACAGGTGTTATATTATCTTGTGTAACATAACCAAGGCATACCTTTGAAACCTTTCTAACGGTGACTGGATCATATGATTGGATGGGAATCCTACACCAAATGATGTGAGGTCTAATTGGAACTTCACATTTGGGAGATACCCTTACAATATTGGCAACATCCAACACCATCAACATTTTTTGGTGCTAGAAGTAGACCCACATGACAAACTCGGCCTGTAAGGTTTGTTTGAGTATCTTATCTTTAATGGCTTCATCCCATATTACAATCTCGAGGTGTTTCTCTGAATCTTTAGACCTTTCAATCCTTGTGGATTTTTTACATAACTTTTCACATTTCAAATTCGATGTCAAAGATACAACAATTGTCCTTGATTACGTAATTGATTTTGTTTAATTTCATTCTCAAGTGGTTTTTTCAAAGAAATCCTCACAAATTTGTTTACCCTTACATTGGGATGGTCATGCGAAGCAATGGTACTATTGTATACCCATTGATTCTATCTCATATTTTAAGCATTTGGTTAATGAGCTTCATCACATCTTCAACAAGTATGAATATAAAGATTTTCTCAATGAAATTGATCAGCTTAAAATGGAATCCAGTGAATCTCTTGAACATTTTTTTAATAGATTCCTTCATCTTTGTTATGAATATCTATATGAGGATGTGGATTGGTTTTTCATGGATGAAAAGTTGTGTTTCTTAGTCAAGATTTTAAGAAAATAGTTTTAATCTGATCCATTATATCCTCCTAATCCAAAATAATTTCACCATCCCAAGGAAGAACCTGATATGCCTTTGGTCCCATGTCCACCTCCTTTTGATGTTTTGTGTTTTGAACCTCAAATAATCACTAAACTAGAGAATCAATATGCTAATGAAGAATTAAATTTTATTTCAAATATTTCCCCTAATCATGACTCTTATGATCTTATCTATCAACCATATATAAATCATGATACTCATCTTGTCAACCCTCTACTCGTTAATCAAGTTGAACACTTCGACAACCTGACCCTGATGACGTCCATTTCTCTGAATTACATGGTAATGATTGTTCAAGTAACATGGATGAATCTTTGATTCTACAAGAAGATTTAGATTTGTAGGAGTTTCAAATGGATTATGATGTGATCATCAAATATTTTCTTTCAAGTATAACTTCTTTTGATCAAGAAGATTACATGCTTATCATTGACAATATTTTTGGTAATCTTGAAAATCTATCTGATCAGCCTCAAATTTTTTAATCTCATGATTTTAATGATGACCCTTGTCTTGATAAGAAACCAACTGTGTTTTCTTAAAATTCAAACTTAATTCATGTGATTAGTACACTTCAACTTACGTTGATGGTTATGTCAGGTCCTTATCACCATGATGGTATTTCTGATTTCGGTTAGTTCATGATTATTTTGCACAATTTCATCTCTGATGTCATCATGTGGGTTATCAACTCTCTCCTAAAAAATGCTCATTTTCTTCACATAAAATTCTTCAATCCTTAGGGAAGAAAGTCCGATTTGACTATTGAACTTCCATCGTTGCATCCCATCTCAAGAAAATTTTTAATCTATGATGTGGATACATAGAAGGGTTTAATGAATATTTTGCATCGTCCATCAAAGAATCTAACTCGCACGACAACATGGATTGTGTTCAACATGTTAATGTTTCTTATGATGAATATATGTCCTTGATTAGTATTTCTTTTCAATGTTTCCCTGAAGGTCATTTCCATGGTCCAATTGTAGATTCCTTGGAAGAACCTTATTAGTCCAAATCCATGTCTCATGGCCAATACATGCATGCACTTTATCGAGTCCTTTATGGCCATAGATCTAGTGGTTATTGTTGTTGTTTATTTGTCCATTTAGTATAGCAGTTGAGTGTGATACACCATTGTGATCGCACTTCTTGTTTCCTTGTGTATGTGTGTATGTTTACATTATTTATCATTTTCACTGCACTGGACACTATCTTCATTTCACATAATCACGTCCTTCCATATAAAGGTCAGGAGTAGCTTCTATGGCTGCATGGAAGATCCATTTCACATCAGCCGACCATGCACTATTCACTTTAGGCTAGTATAGGTTTCATTTAGATTCTTGTTCTATGTTTCACCTTCCCTTTATTTTTCTGTTTTATTAATTCTTAAATAGTGATGGTTTTGAGCTTCAAGATGATGTGGGTAATGTTTTGAGAAAGATAAGTTGTGGTAACATGAAACCCTTGCCTTATCTATTACCCTCTTCTTTGTTTTGGTTTACATATTTCAAGTCAATTATTTTTCAATGGAAAATATGTTCCTTCATCTGGGAAGCTACAAGCAAAACATGAGACCCGTATCTATTTAGTATTCTCATTCCTGCGCTCATTACTATTATGAATAATATGTTCTTTCTTATATATCCAAGTAGAGTGGGATAAGGGGAACAATTTTAGTTAACAAAGCATAAGAGGTCTAAAACATATCTCTAAAGGAACAACCTCTTATTCTCTCAATAGGTCGGGATCCCTCTTCTACCCATTGAGAAATAATAAGTTCTTATGCACAATCCTATTAGAAAATAAAGAAAAATAAAAGAGTGAAAGAAGAGAAAGCCTTCATGTGCAAGGAGGTGAAGCAAGTGATGTCGTTGGGTGCTATCCAGGCTCACTAGCAGTGAAGCAATGTATGTGTTCTTAAAGCGACTTTGTCGGGTACTATCTGGAGCAATTCCAGAGATGTAAAACTCATACTCTAATTTTTTTAAACTCATTGTGCCCTATTACCCTTACTTACATCGATAGTATTATGATATGGCTTGATATATCGTTATTACTCTGAGTAGTGGAATTCTGAAGACTATATCTATAACCAGGCAAGAGTGGGGAGCTAAGGTAACTCACTGATTGAATCAATACTTCCTAGAGAAGTGATACTTCATGCTAAATTAAACCATTTTAGAGAATATGAGGTTCACCCAGTGTGAAAATAATTCTCACCCATAGCCTTGGCGGTGGTGTTAGGTTTTGTTGTTGTTGCGACAATGACCCTCCAAAATTTTTTCCTATGCCAATTTCGGAGCCTACATGAACAATCATTTCAATCCTCCGAGTGTTGTCATGCTGTTTGATTTTTTATTTGTGTGTTTCTCCTAGTTTCCATCCTTTAAAGTCAATGTTTGCTAAGTGTAATCACCTAACCCTTAGAAGTGCTAAAGTCATCTAGTCCATGGTTAGGTGAACACATGATTTATCTTGACTTAGAATCTAGCCTTTTCTCCATGCACAGACTCACAAAACACTCAAATGCATAGAAGAAGAAAACAAAAGCAATAAACGTGCTCTACAAGTAAAAATCACACTCCAAGTTGATGAAGACATGAGATTGAGATGAGAACACTCCTTTGAGTTGAAGAAGTGTTCCCTCCTTGAATGCACTCCCTCATGTTGAGAAAGTGTGCCTCTTTCAGCACACTTCTTAATGCTAAATGCATGCACTCTTCACAGATGCATGCATGATCCTCTTTTTTGTATGTGGGTACACTCCTAGAAAATAGGAGTCGACTTAACTTCTTTGAAATAATCCTCTCACTTTTCGGGAAGTGGAGATCATGCATGAAACATTTTTTCATGTAAAATCTTTTAAATTAACCCATTTAATCATTCATTTGCATAATCATTCTCATTTGGGTTAGGTTCACATCTATGGATCAATAAACTCTTCATCAACTTGCATTATGAGTAAGTTTTTCATGTCAAATATATTCATTTATTTTCATGATTTCACTACCAATCTTTCTTTTCTTGCTGTGTTTTTACGTTTTTTAGTTCATTTACTAGCATTTTTGTTCAATCATGATTCTACAGGTGTTAATTTATTGTCATATGTTGAAACTCTACACATTCCTCAAACTTTCACATTCCACTGTGATTAGCAGAGGATCCATTTAAGATTTAACACCCTCCTTCTCATTCCTATCATGAAATATTGTTGTCAAACTTTTTCTTCAGCTCTTCTTGTGCAAATCACACTTTTAGAACTTGAAGTCCAATTATCCTTGAAAATTATGCCCAAAATAGTCAATTTTACCTCTTGAGTGCACTCCTTTTTCGTGAAGAACAACACCTTCCCTTGAGCTCATGAGTGCACCTCAAAGACTCAAATGATTTTCCTTCATCCCTTCAACATGTGCTAGTACACCCTCCTTCCCTTTGAGCACATGAGCACACCCTAAAGGACTGAAGGCTTGAAGACATGTTCCTTCATCCCTTCAAGGTGCACCAGTGCACTCTCTCTATCTCCTTGAGCACATGAGCACACTATGAAGTCTTAAAGTCCCAACCACTCACCCTTAAACCCTTTAGAGTGTGTTAGTGCACCCTTGATGGTTCTCTTCACTTGCTTGAGAAAAAGAGCACACTGCAAATCCCCAAATGACGCTTGACTTCCTTCGTGCTTGGAAAGTGTGCCATCCTTGTTTGCATAACTATTTTCTTATGCATGCAAATGATTTTGTGCTCTCATTAATATATTTTTATGTTCAGTTACATTTGATGGATCTTTATACATGCTTTATGAAAAATTCCTACTGAGTTAGGTTGCATTAAGCCAATCTTATTATTATGAGTGTGTTTCCACAATCATGTGTTCATGCCACAAGTATTGTCACCCTTTCATCATCTATTAGAGCTATGCCTCCCCGTAAAGTGACTTTCAAAGAAGTCTCAAAAGCAAGAATTGAGGAGCCTATTGAAGTTACCAAGCCAGCCATCCCCAATTATGCAAACACACAATGCTTTATTGATAAGTCTATAAAGGTCAAATGGAGTGGTATATATAACATGTTAATGCAGAAAATAATTGTTGAGAACTTGGAAGATGTGAAAGAATACATTAACATTAATAAGTCCAAGATGCATAGGATCACATTTACATTCCCTTTCATCCCATGTGTAGAAGTGATTGGGTGGATTATTACACATATGGATGACTCTCATCTTGTGCTTCACAGTGACAGTGATAGTCAACTTGCAAGTTATGATGGAGAAGGCATGCATATGTACTACAGGATTCTTAGGCCCAAAAAATATGAAAATGATGAATTCTACATTAAATGGGCCGACCTCAACAAAAGTGATATTATCAAATCATGGTGTTGAGAGCATGCTAAATTTCGCCATCACCCAGTTTCAATGTACTCAACTAAGATCATCAGAGATGTATACATGTATATAATAATGATGCATTGATAGGTTGCTTGGACACAAGAAAACTGAGGTGTTTGTGGAAAATCGAATATATATGCTCAATGTGGTGGTAAACTATGGTGAAACTTTCAATTCAATACATATATTATCATTTGAGTTGCAGCATCATGTGGGGTAGGTAGAAGCATCTTTAAGGGTGAATCAAGCCCCAAAAATCTATATGTATGCATTTCTACTTGATGGAATCAGTACAATATGCATTCCTGGGAATTTGTTGGAACTGGACCCCATAGGAAAAGTTCTCAGTTAACTTTCACTATAGAGCGATGTGAGAATTAAGCTTCAAAGGCACATATGATAGGCTAGTTGAACACTTCTTTGCAGTTATTTTTCATATGATATTCGAGACTGATTCTCCTTACATGACCATTCAGGTGAAGGAGTCACTACAAGATATCGCAGTTAGATAGACACATCCAACAATGGAGGCTAGTTCATCCCAAGATCCACCAGCTCAAGATATGCAGGTCTAGGAGGCAGAATAGATAACCCATCAAGTAAGGAAAGTAGCTCCTAAGAAGAGGATCAATTATGATTCGACCAGTGAGAGAAGAAGGAAATGGAAAGTTGATCCTTTGAATACAGGATCCATTAGGGAAGAACACTAGATGATAGAAGCAAAAGAAGAAGAGGAGAAGAGGAAGCAAGATGAGTTTCCTCAGAAGTAAAAAGAAGAAGAAGAATAAAGGAGAAGGATATAAGAATAAAAATAAAGGTAGTCTCAGGAGGAAGACGCATCACAAATATTGGAAGAAGAACATTTGACTTAAGAGATACAAGAAGAATGGTTGGAGGAAGAAGATGTCATCTAACCCATGGACTATGAACCACGTTCTCTAGAAGAACCGCCTAACATAGGTGGTAACCTTCCATTTGGAGAGATGTGGATCATATCTCCACCGAAAAACAGATTCATGGATGTATGTAATGTAATTTTTGATCAACATTAGAAGAGGATAGTGTAGTAGAGCCATAAATACTTCTTGAAGGATCCTCGAAATCCAATCTCGGTTGCAACTACAAAGAAAGTTATAACCACCAACACCAAAAGGAATCCTAGGGTAGTCATGGTAGGAAATGTTTCTTTTGCCACAAAAGTGGAGGACAAATCTGAATATCTATTAAGTGAGAATGCCAGATTAAGGAAAGAACTTACAACAATGAAGAAACAAGAGAAACATCTTGCAACAAAGAATCAAAGTTTTTCTTCACAAAATTTCAACAATGCAAAATGGTAGTCAACTATGCAGGAGGAACTGGGTTCAATGGAGGATACCATGGCATGACTATATGATGAGATGACACTTTTACAACAAGTGGTGGTTCCTCTTGTCAAAATTCAAAAGAAAGCACAAAAAGTGGTGAAACTCCTAAAATTTGAAAACAAAGCATTTGACCAACATCAGAAGTGGGCTGCCAAGTATCCAGATGCTCTGCAACATTTGGAAAAGAAAGACAAGATTATTGCTGAGATAGATAAAGTTTAGTTGAGACTCCACCATTAAAACTACATGTTTCTTGGGAAATAGTCGATTAGTACTATTGCTTCCTATGATCGACTACATTATGGTTTTGATTCTCTAGCAGAGAAACTTTAGATGTATAGAATAGGATCACTTAAACAAATCAGAGGTAGAGAAATCATCTTCTAAGAGATGAGGAAATACATTGAAAAAATAAAGCAAGCGACAGAAAGGGAAGTTTTGGAGGGTACCAAAGACATTATTCTATAGTACACCATTGCACTGGTCAAAGCTCACATGAAACTTTCATGGCTAAGGAAAAATGTATAGTCGATATGCAAGACCATACTAACAAAGGCACTAGAGGTGGAGTTTCAATGTATAGGGGACTTTACAGTTCAAGTCAAAGCTCCTTCTCGATGGATTTTAGGGCATGGCACACATATATTAAAAATAATTTCCATGAGGAATCAAACGACTTATAAATTTGATGAGAATTTGTCCCATTACCACTTTTGTCTTCTTAGGCCACTATCTCATATGTAATTTGTCTTATGCAATAAATGATATGTAATGAAGTCCAATGGGCACATGTGGAATGTGAATAGTCACATATGGAATGTAATGTCATGAATAGAATATGAATAGCCATAGAAGTTGAAGAGTCATGAAAAATATCAAAGGTCATTTTTATTTGTTCTAAAGAGATCTTCATAACTCAAGCTAAGGGCTTGGATTCTTGGATTCTTTCCTTGGCTTCTCTTGTAGTGCATAGAAGATAGATCATTATTTGGAGAAGTAAGTTGTGGACTCATGTTCCACTACTAGATATATTGTTTCATTCATCTAGCATTGCACTCGGGATATTTCACTCTTAATAAAAAAAATTATGAGCCAACACTTCTTCATACATGTATCGTCGATGCAGCTGGACTATTATGGTTATGTTTACGATATTTGTTTCTTTAATTACATACTAAGTTAGTGAACTCATTCATTTCTTAGATATTATTGGATAAGAATTTTTATGCCTTAATGATTGTTTTTTATTATGTGGACTATTTTTCAGGTATTCAACAATGCTTTCTCTTTCTTTCAGGGTACCCCTTTAGGATAGTACTACTACTTTTCCAATCGAAGGCTCATTTTCATTTCACCAATTGTGGATGTTCCCTCATGCACCTTTTAACGGTGCTAGACCCACCAACATTCAAGGGGTATCCCTAATCTGAAGTCCCAATTAGACCTCACATATTTTGGTGTGGGAGTCCCATCTGGTATAAAGTCTCGTTTGTCAAATTCCAAAAGATTTTCGTTGGCTCTAATTGTCAAAAAAATAGAGGGGTGTAAATGTATCTTCAAAAAGAAAGAAGGTGCACCTAGTGAGTGTTCAGTTATAATTGTGTCAAGGTTATTATACTATAGTGGGAGGAGAAAAGTGAGCCTCTAAGTGAGAGGTAACAGTACCACCCAAGAAGAGACACAAATGAACCAAAAGGGTTTGTCTAACACCCAACAAAATAGTCCACAATAGATGTGAACATCGTTACAACAAACAAATAAATAAAGGTATGTCTAATACCTCGTGGAATAGTCCACAAGGATTTGACAACAATAAAAACCATTACATCACATTATCAATAAGTTAGGTACTCAAATAAATGAAATATTTCAACTATCTTAGCACATGGGAAAGAAAATATGAAATACAAACATCCACAGAATAGTCTTACAAACATTCATAGTCCATGCATGAAAAACGTGTTGGCCTTAAAAGGCTCATTTTATAATACAAATGTTTACAATGTACATCACTAGCCCTAATAGTGGAGCATTGGAGCCACTCCTTGCTCCTCAAAGAACTAGCTGATATCTCTAATGCCTTGCAAGAGGAGCCAAGGTGAAAAGTGTTTTTCTCATACAATGAGGGAGTATATATAACCAAGTGTGAAACTTTGACTACCCTCATCACTATTTGACTTCCTATGACTTTTCAACTTACATGACTCCTTATATTCCATGTGTGTCCTTTGGATTTCCACTTTACAATACATTTGAATACAATATACATGATCCACAATATTGATGTGGCATATGACCACTCCTGACATGACATGACATGGCACTGCTGACATGGACTGCTTGATGATGTTGCAGTGTCAAGTCACTGTTATTGCTATGTGTTAGATGTATTCTTGAATATTCTTTCTCTTCAACTTCGCATGGCTTGCTGATGCAAAATCTTCAATGATCTTCAATCTTAGATAGTGGTCACAATCTTGTGTCCCTTTTCTTTCCCTAAGTTGATCCAATTGTTAGTTCAGAAATAAGAGAGTCTTTAGGCACACTTCCCTCCTTATTATCATTCTCCATCATCTTTCCATCACATGGTAGGGTACCTATTCCTGCAATTCACTCATGATGAGACAACATCAATCCGGAAACCCCCTAGTCTAAGATGATGCATTATGATCCACCAACTAAGCCCAAAATAAGTGACATGTTGGGAAGGGTGGCTCAATAACTACACACTGCATAGTTCCAAAATCCAGGGGAAAAGCTTGAGCTTTAAGACTGTGAGTGTGCATCTCAGGGAGGCCTAAAGGACAAGACTACATAGATTTCGGATATAGTGGGCTCAAGCTGAATGAATGACACTAGGAAAGCCAACTGTGTAATCTTGGAAGTGAAGGGAGGCTAGGATTCTATGAATTGCATAGTTCCATCATCTAGGGGGAGATATTAAGGCCTGAAGATGTGAAATGTGAAGTTCAAGCCAGGTTAGAGGACATAACTGTGCAATTCTAGTGGTCAAGGCTAGGAGTCAGGCATAAGAATTGCATAGTGAAGTAGCCCTAAGAGATAGGAATTGTCAATTACACAATATTAGGTAGCAAGGTCACAACTTAGAGGGATGAGATTGTGCAACGCATAGTTCAGTTGCCACCTGATGAATCTAAGTTGTTTGGTCAAGACGTTTTTATGAAAATGGCTAAGTGTGGGATGGGTGATGAACTATGATGAGCCTTCAATGTGATCACACACTTAGAATACTTTAACGACATGAAAATATATATCATTTGAACATATTACTAAATCATCTCCCTCTATGTGACTACGCTATGACAACATATGACAAGTGCGACACTTAAGATAGACTTTAGGACGACCGTGATGACACTTGTGCAATAATGCTCAATACTTTGTGTATGGGTGCACCTAATGTTTACATAGTTAGAACAAATCATATACACATAGATATACCTTCGAAACCATTCGAATATGTTTACAAACATTGCACGACAACTAAACATGCCAAAAGACGATTGTTGACCCAACATGCAAAATGGACTAAAGAACTCCAAGAAAGTTCATGAATTATGCTTCAATGTTTGCGACAAAAATGTAAAAGACCAAGGAAGGCTCCAAAATTTAATGTAAGAAAATATTTTGGAGGACGTTGCAGCAACTACAAGACTTGGCGACACACTAGTTGAACTCCATCTTCTTTGCATCTTAACTTCTTTTGTGCGAGGCCTTGGTTTTTCAGGGAATATTGATTCATCATGCAGATTAATTTTTCCTTCCCATTTATCCCACGATAGAAATGATCCCCTATATACCTTCTTGGTTGAACACAACATAAGATTCATCAAAATTTTGAGTCGAGAAGGGTAGTGTACCTCGTGATCTTAAGATTTTTAGAGTATAATCTTTCATCTCTAGTGTTGTTCCACTACTAGTAGGCCTTGATAGTACCCCAACAGATTCACCCAGGAAAACAAACATTCCTTCGCTACCAGCAAGCCTGGAAATTAACCCAACAAATTTTCTTGATTCACCTCTCTATGTAGGAAGCTTTTCTCTTCTTTCACCTTTATTTATTTATTTTAAGAGAACTATGCATCGACACTTACTTATTTTTAGGCAGAAGAGGGATCTTGACTTATTGAGAGTAGGAGAAGTTGTTCCTTTAGAGAAGCATACAGAGACCTCTGATTTAGGTTTTCTCATTTAGATTTTCCCCTTCTCCATTTCTACTAGTTGGATAGGTTTGAAGGTACCAAACAGAAAAATCGAGTATAGGTATGAGGTTTCTAGAATATTCATGGGTTCATATTTGGACCAAAACTCTCCTTAAAAACGGATCATATATTTTGTTGGAACCTCATCGACTAAAAGACGTAACCAATACAAGGAAGACAAACAAAAGGCTATCCAAATATTGAAGTGTCATAAGACCGTTTATAGTGCAACCACGCATATACTGAGAAGACACAACATGTTAATGCAAAATACTTATTCACATAATGAAACAAAAAACAAAATAAAAAAAAAAAAACAAACAAACTACAAAAGAAATACTACATACATAGTGCAGGGCACAACCCCATATCTTTATTGAAAACATTGTTTTAAGTCTTGGCCATTGACAGTGAGAGAGTCAGTCTTCCTCTCAAGTGATTGAAGAATATAAGTGTGTTGGGCAAAATTTCTATGCACCATGAATGGCCCAATCCATAGGGACTAAAACTTTGTGTGTTTTCCTTTGTCCTCATGATTTTTTTTTTTTCTTTTGGTTTCAACATTTTTTCTTGTAACTTATGAAGGGTGTCCATCCTATGTTGTACTAATAGACACGACCTACCTTGGGATTCTTGTGAGAGTTGGAGAGTAGACAAGTAGATGTTGGGCAGGAGGATGAATTCTTTTCCGTACACTAGGAAGTGAGGGGAGTTGTTTAGGGAAGCCTTTGGCATGACTCAGTCATCCCATAAGGCATTTACCAAAGTGGAATTCTTGTTTTTTTGCTCATAGAAAATGGTCTTTTTGATGATGCATATTAGGTTCTTATTTAGAGATTCAGCAAGACCATTACCCTGCAGATAATAATTAGTTGGACTTTTCAATATGAAACCATTTTTCAATGAAGATACATAGAATATTAATGATTAAAAGTATGTTGCATTGTCGAAAACAAGTGAAGTAGGAATGTTGAGCCTAGAAATGAAGTTATGCTACAAAAATCTAATGAATTCCTGATCATTCACCTGTTTGAGCGGAATTTCTTCTATCCACCATGTAAATTAATATGTATCAGTTAGGATGTAGCAGTGATACTTCGATGATGTGTGAAAATTTCCCCAATAATTTCCAAGCCCCACTGTTGAAAAGGTTCTTCCACTACAATGGGCTAGAGTGGGGCAACTGACTTCTTGTTTTTGATGGCACATCTTTGACAAACTAAACACTTGCAAGTATAAGCATGATCATATGTGAATAATGTAGGCTAGTAAGAGTTAGCCCCCATAGCCATATGCACTGTTGTGTTTCCTGCGAAGTGTCCCTCGGCTGGTCCATCGTGGAGATCACCCATTACCTTTTCTAAATCATGTGCTTCCAAACAACTGAGAAGTAATCTGTTGTGGTGCTTTCTCAATAGCATCCCATGCACCAACTGATAGGATAATTCTTTAAGTTTAAGTTCCCTCTTTTGTAGCATGGAAAAATGGGAGTACAGTGTTTTGTGCTCAAGGTATTGAAGCACATATGTGTACTAAGAGTTTGTGCTAGTAGTGGGGGTGGCTCACTCAATGTTTTAAATCTCAGTTTCTTGCTCCTATCCTAAAAGATATTCTTCTTCCTCCTTCACGTTTACTACTTGTGTTGCTAGTCGATAAATACCATGGCCCTTGATTATGTAAACTGGCTTGATTTATAGATCATATTCTTATAGCTCAGTCATCCAGTTCACTCTACTTTAACCCAACACTTATTGAACAAGTAATGACTTGACTGTTGGGTGCAGGACAAATATAACATAATAGTTTTTCAATAGATAGAGCCAAAGAATGCTTTACCTCATATAATGCATAAGCCTATTCATCCATGATGAGATAGTTAAGCTCTGTTCCTTATAGACTTGCACTCATTAAGGAGATAATTGTTCAGTTCATCCTTTTGAGTGAGTAAAACAATGAGAGAAGTATTAGAAGAAAAAGTGTAGACTAATAAATTTTTATTGAACTATGGGTTGTATAATGTGGTGCTTCTACTATAGCCTGCTTTATACCATAAAATACATCCATTTACCTTCTATCCCATTTATAAATTTCATCCTTCTTCTCTTGTATTGGCTTGAAAATCTAAGCATATTTGGAGATGAAACTGTGGAGGAAATTGATTTTCCCCAAGAGGGACTACATTGCCTTTTCATTCACCCAAAAGGGAATCTGCATGATTTTCCTAACCTTGTCTAGGTCTACCTTAATCCCACTCTTAGTAATAATGTGGCCCAAGAGATTACCCTTAGCTACTATGAAAATAATTTTCTTGGGATTTAAGGATATCTCGTACTTGTGACATCGCTCAAAAGTCCTCTTTAAGTGGAGTATTTAGTCTGACCTCTATGTAGAGAACATTTTTACATCATCAAGATAGACCACTATGTTTCTCTCGATTAGTTTGTAGAAATAAATGTCTATAGCACATTGGAATGTTGCACCAACATTGGGTAGCCCAAATGGCATTCGTCTGAATGTGAACATGGCCGAGTTCATTCAGAATGTGGTTTTTAGTCTGTCAAGCTCTATAACTAGAACTTGGTTGTATCTAGAATAACCATCTAATAAAGAAAACATTTCAGACTCTTATAATGTTTGCAATATTTGTTCCATGGATGGCCTGGGGTATTTATCTTTGTCCGATCCGTGGTTGAGATTTTAGAAATCTACACACAAGGAGATTTCCCTAGACTTCTTCCTCACCGGGACCAAATTTGACACCCACATTGTGTGTCACACTTTGTATATGATCCTAGCATGCAACAATTTTCTCAACTCTTTTTGAATAAGAGGCACAAGCATTGGATGTACTTTCCTTAGCTTCTGTTCAAATGGCTTGGCCCCTTCCTTTATTGGTATCACATGCTGGATGATTCACGTGTCATATGACTTAAGCTTATCATACGTCCACATGAAGACATCTTGATATTGCTTGAATAAGTGGATAAAGGCTTGTTGCTCTTGTGGCGAATAACAATTATTGACATTGACATACTTCATATCTTTTTCTATTACCAAGCTTATGTGCTCATGCAATAACATGGAACTGTGGGTCTTAGCATTAACGGTCCCCGAAATCAATTATGCAGGTCATACATCTTTTCCAATGATATCACACCCTTCGGTATGATATTTCATTTTCCTTCACTAGCTGCATCCTTCAATGCCCTTTCATGCTCGTCCTCATTGATAATTGCATCTTTTAATACATTACTGTTTGCCATGAAGCCTAGTTTCTATTAGTCATCATAAATAATTCATAAATTAGTGATATTGTCAGGGACAAAAGGCTTATAAATAATCTCAATACAAAAACCATCCCACAGTGGTGACAACCTAACAGCATCATTTTCTAATGCATCCATAACTGCGTTACACATTCTTGGAACAAAAATAATATCGAAAGCTTGGAAATATGAAATTAGACACCATACATCTTGTCGATAACTTCTAATATGAGGTGACACACACTGTATAGTATTAAGTACCTATCGTACCATAATTTATGAGTCACTTACCACTTTCCGGATGGCAATGTCGAGGTTAAAGGATTTTTGTAAGCCCAAGATGAGTTCTTCATACTCTATATTGTTGTTTATGCTCTCAAATTCCAAGCGACTAGATATCAAATTCTTTCTCTGCAACAGTCTATTAAAACAAAACCAACTCCAGAGCCCTGCATCATTTTAGAACCATCGAAGTTCAAAGTCTAAAAATCATATGTATAGGAACTAGGAACTACACTAGTGCTACTACAACTACTGGTAATTGTCAAAATTTCATTATCACCAATTGGACAAGGAAGGATATCCAATTGTGTATTTGGTGGAATTGGGGATGGTTGTGCAATACAAAACCCCATTTTAGTTTCAATGAAGTGATTTCCGAAAAGTAATTATGTGAAAGCCATCGGTTCATTATGTACGTTCAAGGGAATTACCACGTGTTTCATATATATTTCTGATTCCACCTAGATATGATTATTTATGCCCTTATATGAAATCCATAGTTGTGACAAATCCATGGAAAAGTACCCTTGTAGCTTGCTAGACCAATCTCTACTAAAAAACACTTAGTATGCTTCCGAAATATCCACAATCACTATGTTGATAAATTGGTGGACTTATCTATCGAATGATAAGTGGATGATGACATATATGAGTTCACTAATTGCAAGGACATGAGCCTGGTCTAGCTAAATAATTTTTTCATACACCTTATACCATTTGGCATTTATTTTCTTGAAAATAAATAGAGGCATTACATTCACCGATGAACCAAAATCAACCAAGCACTTGTGTACATTGAAATTAAATATTTCAAAGGTTAAAAAGAAAGGTAGGTAGAGTGTATTTTCATCCATCTTTAAAGCATTAAGTACATATTCAAGTGAACCAGAAGACTTACCAAATCCCTTGTGTGAAGAGGTAGCATTACCTATAGAGGTCTTCCCAAGTGCCCCTAAGAGGATGTCTGACTGGCTCGTGATCTTTGTGAACTCAAAAATTTAAATGTTCGCAAGAACCTTCTTCATGTCATCAACTATGTTGTATTCCATAGTGGGAAGAATGACCAAACAATTTGGGGATGTAACTTGGTTTGTGGCTTCAAAGTGATAGTTATGTCCTTACTGTTCGAGGAAGTGATTTTCGTTGAGACTACCTTCCCGTACTTGCTATGAGTATTTTGCGCAAATTTGTCTGGTGGGTTGATTTTTCTTAACATATTTTCCTTAAAATTCTACATTGGCAACTCAACTATAGTGGTTGGACCTTGGCTTCTTAGGTTATACTAGTTAGTCTTCTTCTGGGCTAGAACATCACTCGAAGGCTACTTATCTGTATTACTCTTTTGGGTTGTGAGCATACAATTGAACATATTTACCACAAGACCATCACTTGGAGTTTCATCAACTGCAACAATTTCTTCCTTTTCTTCTATAGGCTCGGTCTACTCCTCATCCATTACTACATCAACAAGATACGTAGCAAGTATCCTCATGGATTGATTCTACTATCTGCACATTTTATCTGAATGACATTCTTGATGACACGAACAATATTGGTTTATTCCTAAGCATTCAATATTCAATACAACATTGGAGCTATGCACAAACTTTGTTATTTGTTTACTTCTACTTCCATAAATTGCATACCTTCTAATAGGTTGAATCGGGGAGTCTTGTTACTCCAAGTGGCCTTACTTGACCGTTGATTGAACTCTCCCATCTCCTTTGATAGAGACTTGATAATATGGGTCAAGATTTTAGGATTAGATGGGTCTTTTTCTTTGGCCCTAATCATAGAGTCCAGAGACATCTTACCCGTGTCTATGAGCCTTTTATGGTTCACCATCTGAGATGAATTTGATTGCACGTAAGTATTTCTCAACAATGATAGCCTCTTCATAATTTTCTATTAATGTTTGTTTAAGATTTCACTTTACAAACTACACAAGGCTTGTTGGCAAGGCAAACGTGTAGTAATCTATGGTGATGGAGTCATGAGGTTTCATGTTTTCCAAAAATTTGTTTAAGATGCGAGTGAACCCATAATTGAAATCTTTCTGTTTTTCCTTTTTCTCCATCTTAATTATACCTAGCTCTTTCAATAACATGGCAGGGGTCTTGCCATCACCAAGTTTTTCAAGGAAGATCTTCTTAAACCCCCTCCAATTCTGGCTGGATTTTGAAGGTTGGGATACCATACAATCGTTATACCATCCAAGGTACTTGGAAAAAGTCTACATGCAGCTTCATCGTAACACACCTTAAGTGTTTGTAGATGTAGGTAAAAATTGTCCGGATTTTCTTCAACCTTCACTATTTTATCAGGGTCATACTTCTTTAAGGGCCTAGTGAGTGTTTCGTTGCAACTGTGTCAAGGTTCTTCTACTGCAAAATGGAGCATAAATTGAGCCTCTAAGTGAGAGGTAATAGTGCCACCCAAGTAGAGACAAACATGAACCAGAAGGGTTCGTTTAACAACCAGTTGAATTGTCCACTGTAAACACCTCAAATCAAGAAAAATTCTAAATCTCAAAATATATTCACAAATACTTTGAATCATATCCATATATGTATGCGACTATCCATAAGCGAACCTTCTTACAAATATTAAATTAATAAATCAACTCTTCGTTGCAAATCATAACACATGATAAACCTAGATCTTTATGCATATATTGTCAATGTCTCATATTACTACACATTTAGATCATACCATCCCTATAACCATAGATCTAGCATTGTTAGCTACACAAACATAAATAGATCAAGCAAGTATCTTCATTAGTCTTGACTACACTTTCAGACCTATTATATCTTAACAATCTCCTTACTCCTTGGTTCATACTTGCTCTAGATAAAATCACAAATGAATAAACCATTCTATTGCACACCTAACTCTTTGATCTCCATCTCCTTATATAGTTTTTTGCTTTGTTAATACCTCAGGAAAATCATTTGGTAATGTTGTTAGAATTCATTAACAGGATAAAATAGATGTTTTGATCATAATTACTATCGGAAATTACCATGATAATGGCCCCTGGTATCCAGTTTCCCATGGTTCAGACTATGTATGCAACTTTTGTTTACAAAACTTGCATATGTACTTGACTACTCTTAAAAGGGGTCATGCATACTTTTCAAACTTCACATTTTTTATCCATCTGTAACTGAACTTCAATTCCTTTTCTATATCTTCTATAATGCATGTACCATAATACTTGTACCATTAGTCATGTCCTTTTCAATAGTTCTATAATTATCAAGGTGACATCAAGAACATATTTGTAAATAAGTTTTCCATCAAGCACAACACATTAGCCATAAATCCAACAATCTCCCCCTTTGGACTTCATGACAACCATGTTGGTGTTTTGAAACCACCTACAAACAATTGCAAACACCAAGTTTTGTCTCTCCCTTTGACATCAAGGGCAAAGGGAAGAACCAAGTTGAATGAAGTACTTTCTCTTATAGTGCTCATCACTATAAGTCTGATCATGAAATATGCATATTGACCATGCCCCCCCTATGCATATGTTAGATCTTCTAAAGATATAAAATAAACATATATGATTTTATGACTCAAATACATGGCTATCCATAAACAAATATGACCTTTCCTAACCCCAAAGACTCTATGCCCCCATGATTGTAGAAATCACCAACATAATGGGGTTATACATTTGACCTAATAGCCCATACCTGACTTAATATTATAATGATTACATCATGGGTCTTTTCATGACCTTTAAATGAAGAGACACACATGATATTCATAACCATAACAAGGATATGAACTATGAAATAATCATCAACAACCATCATGCTCCAAATGGGTACTACAACATGATCATCATATACTAGCAACATATAATGACATAATAACATCAACATGAACATCCTCATCATTAAGAAGGAATGTAAGATAAGATAGGGTAGCATAAATCTCTCTAATATCATCAACACCTGACCAAATAGGTAATGCTTCCAAGCATCTGTAGCAGAAGCATAAGATTGTGATTAAGATTCTATCATCAACGCACCCCCTTGACTTCATGTCCTTAAGGTCGACACACTCTCTCCACATATAGGAAGATCCATAATACTCAAGCAACAATATCAATCTCTTGAACCACAACACCAGAGGTAGCATATATATGCATCAAAAACATATGTGCAAACAAAGAGTACCTCAAGGGGGATTCACTCAATGAACCTCTAACATATCACGTGAATTTGTGCCATACTAAACAATACCCCTAATTTGACTACATATTGTAAAATAACTTTAAAAATCACATTATTTCCCCCCTACCAATACAAACCCAATACAGCTTCCCAATTTAAAAAACCACTACTTTCACTAGATATTTTAGGTACATATTTTTTCATTAACATTTTTTATACCCGTTTATATTTTTTCATTAACTTTGAGCTCCATTTTTTATACCTAGCAATATAGAAACCCTTTAACCCCAATATATCCCCCAATATGAATGCACATTGTATTATATTTCTCCCCTAGTAAAGACCATGTGGAGTACCTACAACATCACAGGCCTTTAAGTAGAATAGAATTGATCAACAATTTCATCAACAAACAAGCAGGATTAAGACACCATTAACAACTTCACGAAATGAAACTTAGGAAACATATAAGCATCATCCATGACATAGAGACAACAACATGTATTTTCAATAGTAAGCAATGAAATGAAACTTATGACAATAGTAATAACCATGAACTCATCATAGGAAATGCCATACAATAAGGAGTAATCAAATGTCCTTAATGCCAACAATAAACTATTAGATGCATAGAATATGCTCCACAAGGACCCAACTCTTCACCATCAATTAAAATATTATATCCATCTCATTAATTAACAAATGCACCAAAGAACCATTTCAGAAATAATCATAATAAAATATTTTGCAACAACTCATAAAATCATCATGAACCAACATCATTCTAAGAAGCATATGGGCATCATTATTAGACATCAACAAATCAATATCAGAGCCAGAATTCCAATAATGAACTGATGGAAGCATATGAGAATCTCCGCTTGAATATATGTCACTCGTTTATTGTTACATAGGACTATACATGACTGTCTAAGTCAAAAATACATGCATATGTGAATGTCCTTTACAAGAAATGTGTATAGAATGTAAAATGCGTATTTTTCATAGCCATATATGTCTTGTTTGTTCTTGATCATTGTTGTTTCATCAAATTCCATATTATTAATATACACATGCCAAAATAATATCAAAACAATATAGAGAATCATCATTGCATGCATAGATCCCCCGAATATCATACATCGTTGGTCCTGTGGACCTGATAGTCATCATCTTCTTTTCACGAGGCTATGTACCTCACATTTACTTGTGCAATAACTGTTAGAAGTATGATTTAAGAACAATGGATTACAATAGGGAAATTCTTCCCTAAGTCTCTAACTGTTGTTCCTTGTTCCTCAAAATTTGTTTCCAATTTTTTTATCATGTGTTCAAGGTTGTGTTGTGTGAACCATCTCTTATAGTTGGATGCTTGTGATTTTCCATTCCAACCACTTTCCCTACAACTAGTGACATTATGCCCCCAATGAGTTATAAATGAAACAACATCCATAAAACCATATTTTATACTTGGGATTTATCTTGAGGAACTTTACACATTTCCCTTGATATTGATGTTTTCATATTTGATGAGTGACTTCATTCATTATTTTTTGGATCCTTATGATTTTGTAGATACCCAATGCATACCTTGATTAGAGGAGAGAAATTTTCATCAATAATATTTTGTAGTGATTCATATCCCTTTACCCATTTGTTTATTTTCTCATAATATTCCCTTAGAGTCACAATTTTTGTTTATAACTTTTCACAATGTATTTGCTTTTCTTGAAGTTGTTTTTCAAAGTCTTCTATTCTTCAATTTCCTACTACTAATTGAAACTTTTGAAAGTTCATTTCCTTGAACATAGTACTTTTTTTTCCATTTCTTTCTTAGTATTCCTAAATCTATCAATTTCCTTCAATTTTTTACTGAATCATCTTCTTCACAACGATCTGGTTCACTATTTGATTGATATTCAAGAAGCATAAGTATTTTGTAACTAATGTTAGAATCAGAATCTAAATCTTCCTGATCATCAAACGTGCTTTGACTATCTTCATTATAATAAAAACTTTTCTTGGAAGAATACTTCCTTTTTGTATTTTCCTTGTCAACATCCATTCCTTTTCCTTCCTTATCATTATTTTATTTATATGGACATTTGGATGCATACTAACCTACTCTTCTACAAGAAAAACATTTAAAGGGGATCTTACCTTTGAATTTATCTGTCCCCACTCGCAATTTTCTCACACAATTCACTTCTTCCTCAGGTGGAATGTAGCCTGTATCTTTAGGATTTTATTTTTCTTTCCCTTTGTATGTGGCTTTGAGGGATGCCTCTCTATTACTTGATGTATATCCTTTTTCTCATTTCATAGGCTGTCAAGATCCCATGGAGTTTCTCAAGGGTAATGCTATTCAAATTCTACATTTATTCAATGGGAGAGACTTGGAATCAAAATTTGGGGTTAGTGATGTAAAAATATTTTCAATAATAGTAGAGTCCTTTAATTCATCATCAAGACCTTTCATTGTGCTAGCAATCTCACCTACTCTAAGGAAAAATCTTGTAATACTTTCATCATCATGCATTCTAAGAGATTCAAATTGAATTCTTTATGATTGAACTTTGGACCTTTTTACCTTAGTTTCACCTTCATATCTTTGGACAATATTATCCCATATTTTCTTTGCCGTGTTGCATGAATTTATCAAAATTATAGTATGTTGATCCTCCCAATATAACATTTACTTCCTTTGCATTGTTCTCATATTACTTCTTTCCTGCATTATCTATCCACCTTCAAAATTTGCCCATACATCAACTCCCCGTACCTACAAATATGATATCGCTTTTACTTTCCAAAACATAAATTTAGTTCCTTTAAAAAAAGGTGGATTTGTTGAAAATACTCCTTCCATCTTGCTTCTCCCTTTAGATCTCCCTTTAAATGATCAAGCTTTTTCCGAGGGACTTGCTATGATACCAATTGTTTGGAAAAATACTCAGGGGATGGTGAATTAGTATTTTTAATTCTCTTTAACTTTCAATTTCACATTTAGAACTCTGTACGCAACTGTTATTCATGCAACTCGCATGTGTACATGACTTTAGTGAAATAAGACCGTGTATATCGAGTTTTCTTACTTTTCATACTTTCCATTGGATGTTTATTTTTACCATTGAATTATTAATTCACCAATCATTTTGAATGCAATAAAGAGAATATAAATCATAACACATAAGAAAGATAACAACACATGAGAACATCAGGATTTTAGGTGGAAACCTAATGTGGAAGAAAACCAATGTTGATGTCATTTTTGTATTCTTCTTTTAATATAAAGAAAATCTTCATTCAATATTGTACTAGCAAAAAATATTACTAGCACGAAGGAACCCACCTGTAGGAGGCTACAAACTCTCATTCTCTAAAACCCACTGGAAAAGAGATAAAACCCATTGGTCTCGTTTACCAATTCCTAGATGAAGGGAGCACCTACCCCCTAAACAAGTGTACCAGCTACAATTAGAAGGAAGCTTTGACTCCCTCACTAAAGGCTCCAACTCTCAACACCCCTCATGGACCACCTTTCATAATATGTCATAATGGATCCACCTGTCTCAAACAAACATCAAAACTTGTAGGCCACCTTTCATCATATTTTCAAACTGGACCCACACCCAACAATGTGCTCAACACCAACCTATATACTAAATCACAAAATCTGAAATGTAATCACCAATAGAATTAATGAAACACCAAGCCACTAAATGATTAAGCAAATCAATCACTGAACTACATCTCAATCAACTATTGTAATTAGATCAGAATAATGCACAACCAATTCAAAGTAGATACAAATGATCTTGATCAAGAAATCATTGGCAAAGGGCAGCAAATACAACATAACTCTTCAACTGTCATTTTCAAGCATGAATTCAAACCATGAACAAATTTAACTTGGAATATATACCTGACTGTAATGAGGCATACCCGTGTATATGCACACTTTATGTTCATAACCCCTATGTATATATCTTGACTTACTAAATAATTGAACCTTTGATTATAGAATCACCAAATATTGAATATAAATTGAATCACTAAAGAAAATCAATCACTAAATGAGTCCAAATCAGTATAATAACATGCCAAGTAACCTCCTCAACAATAGTGCCATGCCATACCAAGCCAAGTCACCACTCAATAATTGATCATCAGCACAGTTAGATATCAACTATTATAATCAAGATGGCATTGACAAACAATAACAAATAATCAAATCAATAGACATCCAAACATTTGTAAACACCTTCAATCAAGTAGTAATCTAAATCTCAGAATATATACATGACTATTATGAAGCATATATGTGTATGTACATAACTATCCAGAAGAAAACATGCATACAGATCTTAAATTACTAAATCAACTCTTCACTGCAAATCATAATACATGACAAACCCAAATATTTGTGCATATACTACCAATGTCTCATATTACTACACATTAAAATCATACCATCACTATAACCACATATCTAACATTGCTAGCTACAAAGACACAAATAGATCAAGCAAGTATATTCATTATTCTTAAGTACACTTTCAGATCTATCATATTTGAGCCATCTCCTTGCTCCCTAGTGCACACATGTTCCAAATCTAATCACACAGGAACAAACCATTCCATTGCACACCTAACTCTTTGATGTGCATGTATATATATATATATAATATATATATATTATATATATATATATAAGAGAGAGAGAGAGAGAGAGATATTCCTTTGTCACTACCTCAGGAAAATCCTTTGGTAATGTTGTTAGTATTCATTGATGGGATCAAATAGACATTATAGTCACAATTACTATGAGAAATTACCATGGTAATGGCCCCTTGTATCTAGTTTTCGATGATTCAAATTATGCATGCAGTTCTTTTTATAAAACCCATGTATGTATGTGACTATTATTCATAGGGATCACATATACTTTGCAAACTTCAAATTTTTTATCCATTTGTAAAGAAACTTCCATTTCTTTTCCATATATTATGTAATTCTTGTACCATAATACCTATACCATCAGTCATGTCATCTGCAATAGTTCTAAAATCATCAAGTTGACATCGAGAAAACATTTTTTTAGGCAGGTTTCCATCAATGACAACACATTAGCCATAATGCCAACAACTATGAGCTAGTCCCTTGAGGCCAAAGAGCCTTTGTAATGTAAGTGGTGTTAGGTTCAAGTATAGTTGAATTGTTCCAATGTACCTACTAGCAATAAACCTACACTTTTGAGAGAGGTTTTCTCCAATAGCCTCATAAAATCCTCAAAATGAGACATCATAAATAAGAAGAATGAAGCCCCTTTATGACGAGCTTCATTGATTTATTCCAATTATGGATTATTTTCTCCATGGTTTGAAATTCCAACAAAGTTAACATGAACCCCTTCATTCTGACATCTTCTTGAAATTATGGTTTGGAGCACTCAAAGTTATTGTTTGATGATGTCACTTTCTCGGAAGAATTAGGTAGGATGTTGTTTTCTGTCATTCTATGAAAGAGGCTCATATATATATTCAAAAATAAATTAAGAACTGAGACTTTTGGATTGCGATATGGGGTAAGCATACCACAAGATCAGGTGAATATTTTCTTGCTTTTCATACCTATATCACTCTTCATAATTGTTAAAATAATTGCTTCTATTTATAATGGAATTAGATTAATTTTACCATTTGAATTGGGGGTTTTCTTGGCCAAATGACATGCATGGTCACAAAAGGACATATATTTGTATCAAAGCGAACAATTATATGGTATTATAGGAACATTTAATGTCATTGAGCTATGTACACCTACTTCCCACATAACTAGCTAGGATTGGCTTTCAATGACCTAAACACCCTAGTGTACCAAACATATTTCAATGCGAGGATTCTTCCTTTATTTTGTTGCCCAGTCCTTATAGGTTGGTCAACAAGTTTCATTGAGAAGCATATGGATTTACAACATGAAATTTTTGGTTATTAAATCAATTTAATGAAATCATTGGAAGAAGTTTTTTCTTTTTATAGATATAATTAAGAGTAGATGTAATAGTGATTAGAATGCACTATTTTCTACTCTAAGAATTAGATTAGGATTTGAATCAATACATCAACTTCCTTGATTCTAGTTTGTTCTAACACTTGATTTAGAAACATTGCTTGGAGGTAGAGCTTTCTCAAAATTTAAAGTCAATTTGAATTGTAAAAGGTTGTATTTTTTGTTGAAGCCAACAGTCTTCATTTGTTGACCTTATATTTCTTAAGAAAATGGGCATATTTGAAGGATTATTAGAGTTATTGAACACTCTAATACACTATATTGTTTATAAGATAGTCAAAATTAGCAAGACCTCTCGCAATGATATTTGAATATTTTACCACATGCAAAAGAAAATTTTGACAGTTTGCAACTCGAATATTATCTCGAGAGAGTTGAAATACAACAAAAGAGTCACCATCCTAAATTGCTTCTTGTCTAGAACAATTCTCTTTTTTCAGTTAGATAAATATTCCCATCAATGATGAACACCTAATCAAATCCATGATGCTATTTTAGGAGCATATTCGCATGAATATGCAAAGGTTCAACTTGCACTTCCCACGCCCATCATTATACCTTGGGAAGAACTTATCAACAATACAATGGAACTCGTCTTGAATATGAAAAGATGTCTACTTTCACATTCAAGACTATTCAAAACCAATTCAGTTTCACAATGTTGGTTTCCTTTAAAATAGTTCATCATCACAAGCTCCACTTCCACATCAAATTTATAGATCCCACCATTATGTTGGACACATAAAATATTAATATTTTGATTTTAACCCTTGTGAACACTCAAGAAAACATATTCGACATTCAAATAGATGTTCTAGAAATAAGACTCATGCAAGAACAAATATTCATCTTAAATGGATCGCTTATCAAGAATGGTCTTCAACAACCAATAAGTTATATTGATCATACCTCATAGTTCATTCTTGAGTATTGACATGTCTTGCAGTGGATATCTTTTCATTTACTTTCCCTATATTTGACAAGGTTGAAATTGATTTCCAGCTACTAGCTTCGAAGATATATCAAGCCAACGTGAGATGCAACCTAAAATAGAGACAACTTTCAGAGTCGGGAGCTAGAGTTAAAGTTGTAGTCAGAGATAGATTCATGTACCTTAATCAAGACTTGGTTGATGGCTTTCCTTAAACCACCACCTATAAAATAATTCAACTTCTACTACCCATCTCATCAGTTGGTGGTCATCTCTAGACGATCCTTTGGGAGAACTTCCACATTGGAGAAGACTTCAGCTTCTAGCGAAATTCACAATTTCTTCGGGAACATCTTTGAGCCTAGCTCCAAAGTTGTTGGTCAACCTTAAACCATTAGCAGTAGAAGAATTCAACTTTTTATACCTCCTTTTCTGTTTTTTCTTTCTTAAACCACCATTCAGAGAGCACATCCAACCATTGTCTACAATGTACCTTTGTATTTTAGCTCTCTTATTGGACTCATATACACCCCTTCAAATTAGCGGGGGATGCTGAAAACATAATCCTCTAGGGTTGTGTAGACATGGTTCATTCACTTGAATCGAAGGAGAATAGCCTCAAGTGAATGTAAACAATCATTGAATTCTAGACCCCTTGGAAGGTGAAGTGAAAGGGTCATACAATGTACTTGAATGTGTACCATTTGAATTATATGTATCACATGCCTTATCTAATCTACTTTTAATTTTTCATGTGTTCTAAAACTTTGTTATTTCAAAAACAAAATTCATGACTCTGCTAGTAGATCATAATGGCCAGGGTTTGATGGTTGGAAATATAGTGGCCTTAGATTCACTTCAAATGATTGATGGATTTGAAAACTAGTGATGACTTTCAAGATATGGATTCTTCAACTTTTGTCTCTTCCAAATTTGACAACTCTACCCTATTTTGATAGCTCTAACACATAAGCCTCTAAAACAAATTATGTAATTTCTTCATGAGCTAATTACATCGCTTGAGTGTGCAATGACACTTAGTTAGGCTTTGATCCGGGTCTTCACTCTTTGAAACCCTTGATCCATGGATTTTTATTTGAATCCCTCTAACCATGGTTGGAAAATCAAACTGGCAAGGTTTTGATGGAGATAAATATTATAGTTTGGCAATACTCCATTAAGAAATTATAATAAGATGAGAGGGGTAGTTTAAGTTGTCACTTGTTATTTAATGAACCTTGCTCAATAGATATTTTCATATGCTAACCAACAAGTTAATATGAAAAAATGATAAACAGAGTAGGGAACCACAAACTATTAAAATAATTAACATAAAGGAGTCACACGACATAACATAATAAAGCTTTGGAATAAGAATTAGAATTTATTTCACTACTTGAGAATAGAAAAGAAAATGTACAAAAAAATATCATGAAGAAGTATGGTAATAATAGTGACACTAATTTTAACAATGATCAATCATGCAACACATGTAAAGTACTTGAAAACTAGGAGCAACTAACAAATTCCAACACTCTCACTTAATTACAATCACTATTGTATGATGGTTCAAGCATAGTCTATCAAAATGACCTTGAATCAATTCAAAAAACATATTTTGCATATTGGTGTGGCTTTTCGTGAGCTTTATGCTTTATAACATTTTTCTTCCTTTTCTTTTTAGAACTTGCTTTTTCATATTCAAAAAACATATTTTGCATATTGGTGTGGCTTTTCAGCTTTATACTTTATAACAATTTTTTTTTAACTTTCTTTTTCATCTTTTTAGCTTAAACGTTTATCTTTTTTTTCTTCATTACTTTTTTATTTTCATTTCTTTCTTCATTTGGTTTTTCTTTTACATGTGCTTGTACCTCAACTACTGATAGACTTAAACCACTATTGTTGGGTAGTTTAAGTCTAATCTAGAAATACAAATATTGAATCAATTGAGAAAAAACATTTTACATATGGGTGTAGTTTTTCCTCAACTGTATGGTTTATAAAAAATCTCTTCCCTTTATTTTTTCCATACTTAGTTTTTCATCTTCTTTAGGTTCAACTTTTCTTTTCTCTTCTCTTATTTTTCATTACTTTATTATTTTCATTTCCTTATTCATTTGGTCTTTTCTCTTCTCTTCATCTTCATTAATTTATTATTTTCATTTCCTTCTTCATTTGGTTTTTCTTCTACATATACTGATAGAAATTTTCTGTATTGATTAAAGCAATTCTCGTTTCCATGTCTCTTTATCACCTTCTTCTTTTCTTTTACACAACTCCAATTATTTTTGCAATATTAAAATCTCTCATCTCTATTATAATAGTTGTTTCATCATAATAGTTGTTTCATCAGAAACTGCAATGCTCTGTGACTGAATTTGGCGTGGATTACTACACCTTTTGTTGTATTACATCTTCAAAATATCCAAAATCCTTTTGGACCTAGTTATTGCTACAATTTTTAGAAAAATGTTGTTATCCAAACCTAACGGAATAAAAAACAATGTTATCACGTCATTAATTTTGTTCCTTATAAATTGATCCTTTTGATCTTATATCGTGACCTTCTAAATAGCCTAACTTGTATATTCTTCAAACCCTTCAACAAAATATCCCATTATTATTTATCTATTTTTCTTTTTTCTCTTATCTTATCAATAAAGTTAAAATTATTTAAAATATTAATTAAATTAAAATTACTTTGAAATCCAGCTGTTTGAAAACATCAAAATAAATTTCTCCATAGGCTCAGAAGGATCACCCAAATAAAAAAAACTGGCCACTACTCTTAATATAACTAAATATAGCCACTTAATCAACCATCTTTGAGTTAAAAAAAATGCAACCCTTTTTTAACGGGAAAAAATCAACATCCACCCATCCTTCCGCGGACCTGGCGTAATATTTGCAAAGTCGACTGTATGGTGCTGCCTCCGCGGGGTTGGATGGGTTTCTTTCCGCGATATTATGGCAGGCTCGTTCATTGGCCACGGGAATGGTGGCTTTTTTCCTAACGGCTTGGTTAGGGTTTGGAGAAATGTTTGTTCACCTCAGCAATCAGCTTTTCTTGAAACCTTTGATTTGATGTTTTCCTATCTTCCTATTGGTTCTGATACCATTTTGATGCACAAAGGAGGAAATTATTCCATTAGAGTTTGGAGAGATGGATATTTTCTGTTAGAATTTTCTGTAAATTCCATAACAAACACACAAAAAAAAATGTTTTTTTTTTGCACTCTGTTTTTAACTCAGAAAAACAGAAAATCGCTTGCTGGAAATGGTGTTTCAGCAAAGCAGTTTGGTGTTGCAGCAACGTAGTTTGGTGTTGCAGCAACACTGTTAGAATTTCTGAAAATTAAAAAAAAAAACTGATAATTGCATAGCGAAAATAATAATAAAAAAATGTCTCCAGAATACGGTGTTACAACAATGCGAAACTGGTGTAACAGCAACACAGTTTCGTTAGTTGTTGTTCTTAGTGTTGCAGCAACGTAATTTTGTTAGTTGCTGATCTTGGTGCTGCAGCAACACGTTTTGACGTCAAGTCACTTTTTGACTTACGTTGTAACGCCAACGTGCAATGGTTGACGTCAAGTCACTTTTTGACTTACGGTGTAACAACAACGTAAGACGATTGACGCTTGGTGTAACAGCAACGTGAAATGATTGACGTCAAGTCACTTTTAGACTTACGGTGTAATAGCAACATGTTTTGACACTTGGTGTAACAGCAACATGCAATAGCTTATATTCATAAACAGTGAAACCAACTGATACAAATTCGTCTTCCTCTTGACAGAGGGATAACAACAAGAACACTTCAGTTCTAGAAGCCAATTTTCACTATCTCAGAAAATTGCAGGTTCAGCACTACTGTGCATTTATAGAAGAGACTCTCTATTGTTCTTCTAACCTTATCTCTTTTTTTTTAAACAGAACTGTTGTTCATTACATTTATAGGAAAAGACATCGCTGAGTTTAAATAGTAAAATAATCAAAATATCTTCTAACTCTTATCTGCGTATTGAATGCAGAAGCGGTGATGCCTTTCTCAAGAAAACAAGTCGGCGGTTGCAGGGGAATTAAATTCTGTGAATTTAATGTTCATTAATGCGCAAAATATCAGGAGTGACTTTGTGGCATCGAACAACCTGAACTATCTACTGAAGATCAGATTTCTGTCCAGCTGTTTTATGTTGCAGTTGGAATTAAATTCCAACACTCCCCCTTAATTTCAACTGCTGCATACCCAGGCATTTCCTGAAATGATCAAAACTTTTCTTTGATAATGGTTTTGTCAAGATATCAGCTAGCTGATCCTCTGTTTTGTAGTGCTGCAAAACAATCTCACCATTGTTAACCAATTCATGTATGAAGTGAAATTTAGTATCTATGTGCTTTGTTCTTTTATGAAAAACTGAGTTTTTAGACAAAGCAATTGCTGAGCTATTGTCACAATAAATGGTTGTTCCATTTTCTTGTTCATGACAAAAATCTCTAAGAACTCTTCTCAGCCACACTGCTTGGCATGCTGCTGCTATTACTGCCACATACTCTGCCTCTGCTGTTGACAAAGACATAATTGGTTGCTTCTTGGAAGCCCATGAGATGGCTCCCGATCCCATATAAAACACATATCCTGATCTGCTTTTCCTATCATCAACACTTCCAGCCCAATCACTGTCAGTGTAACCTGTCAACATGAAACTTTCAGAAGAGGAGTATAAAATACCAAACCCCTTTGTTCCATTCACATACCTTAGAATCCTCTTGGCTACCTGCCAATGAGTCTCCTTCGGTCTTTCCATAAATCTAGAGATTAAACTCACAGCGTGCATAATGTCTGGCCTAGTTGCAGT
>APFE030314765.1:294149-310421 GCA_000404065.3 Pinus taeda
ATCTGCACTGAGTTTGAGAGGAAACATCCTATTGCTGGTCATCTGCACCTGTGCAATGATCTTCTTACTTGGAGGTATATCTCTGATTGTACACATATCGTCTTTGAAGAACACATTGTAACCTTTGTCAATGAGCTATCCAATGCTCAAAAGATTACATTTCAAACCAGGTACATAGTATACCTCTGGCACAATCATCTGTTCTCCATTTCTTGCTCGGATACTGACTCTGCCCTTACCCTTGACAGATATCTTACTATCAGTCCCTGTTGTTACCTCAAATTTCACATTTTCATCCAGATTGGCAAACATTGCTATATTGCCAGTCATGTGATTACTAGAACCTGAGTCTAAGAACCAAACATCTTCTTGTTTGTCTTGTGCAATGTTACATGTTAACAACACATTCTTTGGATTCTTATTTTCTTCATTTGCAAAATTAACATTCTGCCTACTATTCATGTCATTTTGTTTCTTCCTACATTCATTGGCATAGTGCCCATATTTCTTACAATAATGACATTGGACTTGGGATTTGTCATACCTTTGTCCATGAGCTTGCTGTTTGCTTGAACCTTCATCTTGGTTCTGATTGTAGCTCCTTCCGCTTGTGCTTGCAGGATAATATATGCCTCTATTTTGGCTTCTTCCACGACCTCTATTATTTGCCCTGCCACGACCTTTTCTTTGGCTGAAAGACATCTGAGTCTTGAATGCTTGCTCAAAAGAGGAATCTGTTCCTCTACTTAGTCTATGTTCATGAGACATAAGAGAAGCACTAAGTTCATCTACCGTGAACTGTGAGAGATCTTTTGTTTCTTCTATTGCTACCACAACAGCTTCAAACCTTGAGGGTAAACATCTCAAGATCTTTTCTACGATCCTTCTTTCTTCAAGAATTTCACCATGAGATCTTATCTGGGTTATCAACCCAATAACCTGAGTGAAAAGTGAATCTATTGTATCAGATTCCTTTATGCTGAGTGTTTCAAAGTCTCTCCTCAACATCTGCAACTTTGTAGTCTTCAACTTCTCCATGCCTTGATAGGCAGTTTTGAGAATATCCCATGCCTCTTTGGATTTTGTTGCTGCTGCAATCCATGAAAAAACACTTTCATGTACTGATTGGAAGAAGAAAAAGAAGGCTTTTGCATCCTTCTTCCTGTCACTCTTCAACTGATATCTTTCTGCAACTGTCAAAGCAGCCAATGTTGTTGCATCAGCAGGTTCAGCATAGCCAGTTTCAACCAGCTCCCATATTCCTTGAAAAACAAACAATGTTTTCATTGTTATGGACCAATAACTATGATTTTTCCCATTAAACTGTGGCAGTTGGGAATTTTTCAAACCTGTTCCAGCATTTGTCATCTTAACTCTGTATAGGTAAAGAAGAAATACTGACTGTAAAATTAAAAACAAGCAAAAACTCTCTGCTGGAAAAAATCTGTTCAATAACCTTCTTATAGCTCCTACAATGAAAAACAAACTCTGTTTTTGACTCACTGAGTGCCTAAACCTGCTTTGATACCATGTTAGAATTTCCTATAAATTCCATAACAGACAGACAAAAAAAATGCTCTGTTTTTGCACTCTATTTTTAACCTAGAAAAACAGAAAATCGCTTGTTGGAAGTGGTGTTTCAGCAAAGCAGTTTGGTGTTGCAGCAACGTAGTTTGGTGTTGCAGCAACACTGTTAGAATTTCTGATAATTCAAAAACAAAACTGATAATTGCATAGTGGAAATAATAAAAAAAATGTTTGCGCAATACGTTGTTACAACAACGCAAAACTGGTGTAACAACAACGCAGTTTCGTCAGTTGATGTTCTTGGTGTTGCAGCAACGTAATTTTGTTAGTTGTTGATCTTGGTGTTGCAGCAATGCGTTTTGACGTCAAGTCACTTTTTTACTTACGATGTAACAGCAACGTAAGACGATTGACCCTTGGTGTAACAACAACGTGAAACGATTGACGTCAAGTCACTTTTAGACTTACAGTGTAATAGGAATGTGTTTTGACACTTGGTGTAACAGTAACGTGCAATAGCTTATATTCATAAATCGTCTTCCTCTTGACAGAGGGATAACAACAAGAACACTTTAGTTCCAGAAACCAATTTTCACTATCTCAGAAAATTGCAAGTTCAACACTGTTGTGCATTTACAGAAGAGACTCTCTATTGTTCTTCTAACCTTCTCTCTCTCTTTTTTTTTTAAACAGAACTGTTGTTCATTACATTTATAGGAAAAAACATCGTTGAGTTTAAACAGTAAAATAATCAAAATATCTTCTAATGCTTATCTGCGTATTGAATGCAGAAGCAGTGATGCCTTTCTCAAGAAAACAAGTCGGCGGTTGCAGGGGAATTAAATTTTGTGAATTTAATGCTCATTAATGCGCAAAATATCAGGAGTGACTTTGCGGCATCAAACGACCTGAAATATCTACTGAAGATCAAATTTCCGTCCCATTGTTTTGTGTTGCAGTTGGAATTAAATGCCAACATTTTCTTCCACAAACAACTTCTACAGATTTGTTTTTTTAAGATTTGATCTACTGTTTTCTTAATATCATGTTGGTCTTGATATCACTCTCATGCCACTCTAATAGACATAAGACAAGATGCAACAGTTCACACGAATAACTCACACAATAGTGCACAAAATTACTTTAAAAAAACCAATATTACGAAATGATCTTCTAAAAATATTTTAATATGCTAGTAATAACACGTTAATATTAGCTTTTCCATGCATGTTAAATTCCTTTCAAAGGTTAAAAACTACATATAACAAATATAAACTGCATTTATGTAATTAAAAATTCGAACATTCCAACATACAATACCTTCATCATGATACATTCACCGTTTATTGCCACTGGATCTCGAGCCCCGTGATGGAGGGAAAATTTTAGAGATTGGGATGTTTATCACGTCAAGCAATGTAAATCACGATACATTGGACTTCACACATTTCAAAATGTGTAATTGTGGTCTATCAGTGTGCGTGCCAAAGAATGTGTAAAAACCACTAAAACAAAGTACGTAGCGGATTGGTGCCATTTACAATATCAAAATCCCCATACTAAAACTGATCATATGATATGTAAACTCGGAGGGGACACAATTGAATCAAAGAAAAAGTGTAAATCGAAACATCATTACATATCACCATTGAGGAGAAACAACAATTAAAGAATAAGTGTAAATGGAAACATCATTAGGTATCACCATTGAGGAGAAACAGCAATCACTCACGGAGGGGCCTTTTTAACTTATCATCAGCTGAAAGGAGTTCACCAAGTGATGGGCTGTTAGTCTCAAGACCATAGCCATGAAAACAGAAGTTGTGGGTATCACCATTGAGGAGAAACAACAATCACTCCACGGAGGGACCTTTTTAACTTATCATCAGCTGAAAGGAGTTGACCAAGTGATGGGCTGTTAGTCTCAAGACCATAGCCATGAAAACAGAAGTTGCGGTGTACAAATGATAATAAGTCAATTATTACACCCACTTAAATGCATTTAAGCATATAACAACGATCCATGACTCTCTTAGTGTTTGGAAACATCTAGTTCAATAATGACATCTCTAAAGTTAGCTAAGCATTTCTAAGGATAACAATAACAACTCTCTTAGTGTTTGGAACATCTAGTTCAGTAATGACCTCTTTAAAGGTAGATGCCTATATTTTTATAGAGATTATACATGACCTCTTTAAAGGTAGATGTCTATATTTTGATAGAGATTGTAATTATATTATAGTTATAAATTACGGGAATATTCTAAAATCTCACTATCATAAAAAAAAAGGTTAAATAATTGACCTTTCCTAACTTTATTTCCTGAATCTTCAACCGATATAAGATCAACAACCTCTATCAACAAAACCATTATCATTATATGGAGTTAAACTTTTGTAATTTAATATTTGTGAAGAACAATATTTAAAAAAAATGTACTATGATCTCTATCAACACAACCATTATCATTATATGGAGTTGAACTTTTGTAATTTAATATTTGTGAAGACTAATATTAAAAAAATGTAGACTACAAAGGGTCATTTACAACTTTTTTAGCTGGATTAATATTCCATAATTTTATAAGTGGTTTTACCTGTTAGCTTTTATGGTATATTGTTACTCTACTAAAATGTTATATCTCATACGTGTTATGAGTTTATTTTAAGTTAGGTGTGCAACATCTCCATTGGGCTAGTTATTTGTATAGGTATTACATATTGTTTTAATTGTTTAGTTTAAGTATATTTTATAATTTTTACCTTTCATTAAATTTTTTAGTTTTAAATGTGGTTTTTTCGTTTTGTTGTGACCACTAACAACGCCCTCTTTATGAGGTATTATTGTTAATACTAAATAAGTGGGGACTTTCAAAAAAATTAATTAATGTTACATTTTCTTTTTAGATGAAATCTACAACATCATGGACTTAGGAAAATACCTTGAAAAATCTAGAAAACCTAAGTTTCATAATAAAGAAAATTAAATTTACTCCTAAAAGGATATCGCATCGCGCAAAGGATGATAGGATACACCTTCCAAAGAGTTAAAACGATAAAAGGCGATATTGCGACGTGAAAAACTTCATCGCATTGCATATACTGAAGACAAACACTCTCATTGAAAAACTTTAAAACATCGCTGATATGCAATATGCGATATCGCACATCGTAAATATCACAAGAACTACACAAGAATTATAACAATCTGCGATATTGTGATACCGCAATATTACGACACCTCAAAGTTGCGATATTGTGATCTGCGATAAAAAAAACAACACGATGATATTGCAATATTGCGACATTGCAATACTGGGATCTGTGACATCGCAAAGCAAAAACACGGTAATCCTCCATCGCAGTTGGTTCTGGCTCATTGACCGAGAAAACTTTTAGCCAAGTGTTGGTCATGTCTTTTAATGCGAACTAATGGGTTATTTCCAGTTATTAATGAAGTAGGGTGTTGTGTTTTTCGAAAAAATAACTCACGTAAGGTGGCATGTCTCGTATATCTTCGGCATTTAAAAGTTTTCCTGTTCTTAGTCCTTTACCATTACTTCTACCTCAATGTAAATTGTAGGAAAGAAAGACGAAGCATTACACAGGGCACTATGCAGAAAACAACGAAGAGAGAAGCCAACGCTCCAATGTACATTTCGAAAGGCATACTTAATCCACTCAAGGAAGAAAAAGAGCCACAGAACTCTTCGGAGGCATCTATCACATATTTCTCATGTATAGTCTTGGTTGAGTGGATAATGAAAGACGGTGATACCAGAAAGAAACAGTTTAATTCTCGGGGTCAAGAGCTTACGAAACCACTATTTTTACAAATTTTGGGCTTTATACTGAATGAGAGAAAAAGGCGAAGAGGCAAAAATTGCACTAGGGAAGCCCGGATCAAGAAACAGAGGTAGTTTCCGATACGCGATTAGCACTTAGCGCTAATCGTGCATCGCTAAGAAAAATTGATCGAAAAGGAAGATCCCTAGTTGCTCAGTCACCTGCAAATCCTTAAAACTGCAAAAAAACCAGCGATAGAGGCAAACTGGAAACAGAAGCTATCTGAAGGTTAATCAAGTTGAAATGGGATTTTTACGAGGCATACATGATAATGCTACATATTCAGTGGATGATTCTCAAGCGTATCATCAATTTTACTGAGAAGAGAATGCCATCTCTTGCCATTTCTGTGTGCTTAACTCAACCAAAGGCGGAAGACAGTCAACCGACTCTACTCAGAAAAATACTGAATGCTTGTAACATTAAGGAGTAGATTTAGAAATAGTTAGTAAATTTAATTTTAGAATAGTTTTTCTTAGAAATAGGATGGTCATTTAAACCGAATCCTCGAATTCTGTAAATAACTTATTTAGTTAGTAGTATTTAAACCCTTCCCATGCATTTAGAGAAGGGTCCAAAAATTTATAAAAAACTTGTCCTCAGAATATGCACTTTTACACCCTTAGAGGAGGTTTTGGTGAATGAATGGAACAGGGTTTATTTGATATTTGCATTCGATATCTGCTACTGATGTTGCACTTCTATACTCTTAGTAGATGTTGAATCAAGGAGAGATAAATCAATCATTGCTTGAAGCTCTTGAGTAGGACTAGTTATGAATGGTACTTGTATCTCTTAACCATTTCTGCTTATGCGTTAAAGTGATATTCAATTTTCAGTTATTTATATGTTACAGCATGAATGTCTGAGTTATCATTTGACACTTTTGTACGGTGTAACTATTTGTTTATGTTTAGTTTATGAATAGCTCATTTATGCGACAATTTTTAACAGTTGTTTCATCTAACTTCTTATACGAAGTAGCTCATTTTTATCGAATTATTTTCTTACGATGGCTGAATGATCTTTATTACCAGTTATTATATGAAATCTTTTTAGATCACATAGAAGAAATATCACACCCCGGGTTAGCATAAATTTCGATGTTTTTCTGTTTATTAGAATACATAACATAGCATTACATTAGATAGAAGTATTCCAGTCTGAACATAAACACCCTTCTTTCACACACACACACATACACTGAATTGGGAAACTGGTCCCAGATCCCTAGTCGGACCCACTATACCAAACGGATAAGGAGCTGCCAACCAAGGTTCGGACCAGGCGGATATCCCCCTTGATGTCGACTCGATTTTCGGGGCCTTCAACACATTTGGCGCTAGAAGGAGGGCCTGAACTATGAATGGAAGGTAAATCCAAATCAAAATACCATTCTGAGAGTAATTCTCCCTCACCATCTCCTCCGACTTCTCCATTACACTTAAATCCAGAGTTAGAAGTCACTATAGCATCATCTGTTGTTACAAATCCTGACATTTTAGATCAATCTGTAATTGAACCTCCTGAAATCGAATCTCTGATTCATCAATTTAGTGATTTTCCATTTCCCCTCAAAGATCTGATAAATCTCAGGGCAGCGTTACTTCGCAGTATAACCTTGCTCATCCCCTAACCAGACTTAAGAGTGAAAAGTTCGATATTCGGCCAACCAAACTACCTCTTCCTAAAAGGAAAAGAGCAAGGAAGTCACCTAAAGGGTCTGACAGTGAGACTCTTTCATCAACATCTTCCATCTCAACTTCTCCACCGCGAAGTCAACTATCTACTCCACCACCCCAGACCATTATCAATCCACCTAGTGGAATCCCTACAACTCCTCCTCAATCATCTTCGATCATAATCACCTCATCTTCTCAATCACAGGGATCATTTTCTGTGAATCCCCCTATTAGCAATTCAACAATGGCCCAGTCTCCATGGAACAATCCTGGGGCAATGTTAATGCCTGTACCTTGAGTCAAATACCGGCCCATCCTGAGAAATGGCTGCCCAAGTTCAATCCTCAGGTAGGCATGCTAGCAGAAGAGCACATAAACAATTTTACACTATCCATCAACCTCAACGGGGTTACTAATGAAGATGATGTTGTTCGACTGTTTCCTTATACCCTACAAGGAACAACCAGATTCTGGTATTTTTCATTACCCTCTAGATCTATTACCAGTTGGGACATCTTCCAAGACCAATTCCTAACCAAGTTTGGTGACGAGAGGTCTACGACAACGTTAATCAATGACCTATCCAATCTTAGGGCAGAATCAAGAGAACCAATTAAAGATTTCAATCTACGTTTCAATAAGATTCTAAAAAAAATTCCTACTGCTTCCCAGCCCAGTGAGGAAGTGCAATGTGAATGGTATATCACTGCATTACCATCAAACATAGCAATCTTCATGGATAGGGCTAACAAAACAACTCTTGCTAAAAACATGAAAGAAGCCATAGTAGTAGAGAAACGTATAATAGCCTTAGAGAATAAATCTGTGTTAGAAGACTGGAAGTCTAAGAAAGTCGCCTTCAAAGAAGAGTCCAAGAAAAAACAAGCAAAAGATCCATTTGATTTGGAGGGATTGGAAAAAGTTCTTAAGACCATGTCTAATGAAATAGTTGACATAAAAAAGAAAGTAGCAGAAACTTCTTCAAAAAATCCCTACAAAGCTTTCAAAAGAGGCCCGCCAATGGATTCAAAACCACCCAATGCTATAAAAAATGTTGAATCCGAGGAAGAGGAAGAGGAAATTTCCACTGAAGGGAAAATCGATGATGAAGAAGTAGTAGAATTACAAGGAATGTGGGATTTCATCCTCACACAAGAGGAAGATCAAGAAGTATTCCCAGTTAGCACACAAAGTAGAAACCAACTTGATCCTCCCCAAACTACCCCAAAACCAAAGAGCGCAAGCTCTGCAATAAAGGATAAAGTCGCAACAAAGAAAACGACATCTAAAGCGACTCAAACTAGCCCAGTCCAAACAGATTCACCTACTCCATCTAAAACACTGATCGTTTTGGATGAAATGGAGTATAATATCATAGAAGACATGAAAAAGACTAGGGCAAATATCACTCTATATGAATTGAGCAAGCTAAAGCATCAACAAACTATAATGATGAAAGAATTACATGTTGTGCTAGTTGCACCTTTGCCCGCCACTGTAATTTCTCAAGCTTCTCAGAATATGGGAAGACCTCCAACTAATACGACTAACAACATTGATCCAAATGACATCGCCTTAATTGGAGGTAGATCAAGATCTCATACTCCCCCTTTTGTCCTTACTTATGAAAATTTTTAACAAAAATGTACATAATTGTTTAGTGGATTCAGGTGCTTCATCAAATATTCTATCGAAGTCCATATGCACTAAATTAAACATTCAACCACAGAAATCCGTTGTTCGCATCGTTCAGCTGGATCAGTCTCAAGTCGAAGTCATCAGCGAACTAAATCAAGTAACCATAAGGTTGTCATCCAAACCGAAGTTATGTCAAGTAATGGATGTTTTAGTAAGCTGATATCCCTGAGTTTAATGGCTTAATTCTTAGCAGAGATTGATCAGAAAAATTGCATGGATACTTGTCAACTGACCGGTCGCATATGTGGCTGCCTTACAATGGTAAGCCAAATCAAATAAAAGTTGAACGAGAATTACAACAGAAGTACATAGTAACGGAGTTAGAAGGGGAAAATGAACCAGTAGCATATAACATTAGCATAATTGGCAATTATTCAATAGATTCTTTTCTCGGCAATCTTAATGCTCATACATCCCCATATTTAGAACATTTTGTTTTGTCCCAAGTCGAGAACTTTTCTCAAACGGATAGTTCAAAATGTATTAATTTTTTAGATCAACCTCTAAATAAATCTTTGTTTTGGAAATTATTTTTTGATGGTTCTAAATCTAACGAAGGAGCAGGAGCAGGATGCATGCTAATTAGTCCAGAACGAGACAAAATCATGTTAACATGCAGACTCGAATTTGATTGTACCAATAATACAACAGAATATGAAGCTTTAGTTCAAGGGCTATACAAAGCAATCGGGCTAAACATAAAATATCTCCAAGTCTTCAGAGACTCTGAAATTGTAGTCAGACACGTACGGAATACTATACATTGCCTGTCAGGTCGTTTAAAACACTAACAATCTTTAGTTCAATATCTGACTGAGCATTTTACAACATTCAATATTTCATCAATTCCCAAACTCCAGAATGCAAGCGCTGACCTTTTAGCTAACGTAGCTTCTAAGCTCATTCCTCCTTAAGATTTTAGTCCAGATAGATTTTCAATAGAATTAATCTTTAGGCGTTCTATTCCTTACAACATCACAAATTCGAGAATATTCAACAACGATCCTGATATCGTAAATTTCCTTACTTCTGAAGGATCCTACTCCAACCAAATAATCGACGAAGATCAACATGATCGTCAATTACAGCAAAATACCACTCACAATGCTATACCTAAATCAGTGGTCAAGTTAGAAGACCTGTATGATTTGAAAGAACGGTTTAAAAGGTCCACCAATTCGAAGCTCCAAAGTTTGACCTTGAATTACGAATTGGTAAACCTAGGAACTGATGTCAAACCCCAAAACATAAATCTAGGCCTTGGCCTAGCCCTCGAAGAAAAACTAGCATATATTCGTTTTTTGAGACAATACAAAAAAATTTTTGCTTGGAATTATGATGAACTTAAAACATACGACACCTCTATCATCCAACATATTATTCCGATGATCGATAACGAAAAACCTGTCCAACAAAAATTGAGAAAGATTCATCCCAATTTAGAAAATCAAATAAAAACCAAACTCAATAAGTTGTTGAAAGCCAAGATAATTTTTCCCATCAGACATTCTAAATGGGTCTCCAATATGGTACCTGTTAGAAAGAAAAACGGAGATATTAGGATTTGTATTGACTTTCGCAATCTCAACAAAGCCTGTCAAAAGGACAACTTTCCCTTACCACCTATGGAGCAGATATTGGAGGCAGTGGCAGGCTTAGAATTAATGTCTTTCTTGGATGGATTTTTAGGATACAATCAAGTGCTGGTAAATCCTGATGATCAATTGAAGACCACATTCAGAACTAAATGGGGCACATATGCATATCGCAAGATTCCATTTGGTTTGATTAATGATGGTGCCACATTCCAGAGAGCCATGGACATTGCATTTAAAGGTTTTGTCAATAAGTCAGTAGTAATTTATTTGGATGATATAACCGTGTACTCCAAGAAATGAGGCAACCATCTCAAAGGCTTAAAGCAAATATTCCAACGATGTTTAAGGTACGCAATTTCACTTAACCCAAATAAATCTTTTTTCGCATTAAGTGAAGGGAAACTTCTGGGATTCATAGTGTCAAAATCTAGTATTCACATCGACTTTGACAGAATCAAAGAAATTTCTGAAATATCCCTACCTCATAACAAAAAAGCCATGCAATCCTTCCTTGGTCAAATCAATTTTGTAAAGAGATTTGTTCTAGATTTTTCATGAATTGTATCTCCTTCACAAACTATGATAAAAAAGAACTATATTTTTTAATGGGGCGAAGATGAACACGAAGCATTTAACCTGATCAAACAGGCTATCATTAATGCTCCATCTTTAACAACTCCGAATTTTTTAGAGCCTTTTATTTTGTACACATTTGCCTCAAATAAGTCATATGCTGCGATACTCACTCAAACGAATCAAGAAAAGGCGGAAGCACCAATTGCTTTTTTTAGTTCAAATTTGCAAGGTGCTGAATTAAATTACTCATACGTGGAAAAACAGGCTTATGCTGTTTTTAAAGCGATCAAATACTTCAGACCTTTTCTACTCAAAAACCAAACCAAAATTATAGTACCATTTCCATCGGTAAGAAATCTTCTAATAGAAAAGGATGTGGGTGAGAAGAGGGCCAATTGGGTAACTACCTTACAAGAATAAGACACAGAAATTAAACTAGCAAATATTGTAAGAGGTCAAGGCTTTTGCAAAATGCTGGCTGGAGCGTCACAAATTTCTGAAATCCCATCTGTAGAGGTACAAGTGTGTGAGGTAAGCCTAAACGATGAGTAGCCATTATATGCTGATATTATTTATTATCTTAAAAATGGATATGCTCCTTCATACCTCGATTACACAAAGAAAAGAGCTCTAATATTAAAAGCCAAACAATATCAGCTAATAAATGATATTCCTTTTATAATGAATTATGATTATCTTCTTAGATGTCTTGAGAAATCTGAAGGTGATAAAGTCTTGCAGGAACTCCACGACGGACCAGCAGGCAGACACTATGCTGGAGACGCTACTGCACATAAAATATTGCGCGCAGGATATTACTGGCCCACGTTATTTAAAGACTCGCACAGTTATGTGAGGAAATTTCAAGTTTGCCAAACTACTACTAGAAGACAGAAGAAGCCATCCTTACCACTACAACTAGTTAACATTGACCAATGTTTCAGTCAGTGGATATTGGACATAATAGGTGAGATCGTTCCTCACTCTTCCAAGCAGCATAGATATATTCTTACAGCAACAGATGATTTTACTAAGTGGGTAGAAGTAGTTCCACTCAAGACGGCTAATGCTGAAAATATCATTGAGTTCATAGATCAATCTATAATCACCAGGTTTGGATTACCTTCCGCTTTAATGTTCGATAATGCATCATACTTTTCTGGAAATGCAATGACTGAATTTGCACTTAAAAGAGGATTCAAACTTAAATATTCGGCCAATTATTATCCACAAGGTAATGGATTAGCCAAGTCTACAAACAAAAACCTAATCAGGATTATCAAAAGAAAAATAGACCAAAATCAGAAAAACTGGCATAAATCCTTAATATACACTTTATGGGCAGACCGAATAACGAAAAAGGATTCCATCGGCACTTCTCCCTTTAATTTAGTTTATGGGAGAGAAGTTGTTCTTCTGACTCATTTAGCAATTCCTTCTTTGTCTCTAGTTCAATACATTGATGGAGTACCAACTTCCTCATTACACTTAAGGCAAATGGAAATAATCAAATTAGAAGAACAACGAGAACAAGCTAAGAAAACGCATGCTCATCATCAGGGACTCATAAAATCCTCTTTTGATTCAAATATAATGACCACAAAATAATTTCAGGTGGGAGATTTAGTTTTAAAATAGGACAAGACACACGAAGAAAAGGGTAAACATACAAAATTTCAAAGAATGTGGCTTGGTCCTTTTCAAATTGTAGAAGTCATAGGTCCATCAACATTTGTGTTAAAGGATTTAGCAGGTAAAAGAGACTCTTTGCCTGTCAATGGACAAATTCTTAAAAAATATTTTCCATGGAAGATTATTCTTCTATTTCATAGAGTAATAGTTTTTCTCTTTTTCAAAGTAAAACCAGTTGTGAATGGTTACATTAGGGATTTATGAAAAAGATACCAACTCTCTTTCAGATTTTGATTTTTCGCTTGTATAAATAGCAAATCTTTTGGAAAATTGATCTTTATTATTGAAAGATACAGTTAAAAAAATCTTGCCTAGATATGACACTAGTTTCAACTTCATAAAAGTTTGATGAAGATAAACCTTTAGTGAAGAAATTGTTTTATATCACTGCAATGAAAGGTATCAATAACAAAATAAAGATTCTCTATAGAACAGTTACTTCCAAAAAACTCTATCATTGTCGTCGAGAGCTATCTAAAGAAGACAATTACTTCCTCCCTGCTAAGGAAATCACAACTTTCAGAGGAACAATCCAAGGATACTCTTTATCTTGAAGAATGAGAGGTCTCATCACGAGCCGGCTTATCATAATCACAGATATTATAACTTACTGACTTTGCCAAATACTGCATACCATAATAGGGAAATGACTCAAGATTGTTACAATCAAGAGGCAAGGGGTCTCATCACGAGCCAGCTTGTTCAGCAAAGTTATAAATCAAGTGAATGACTGTGTCATAAATTGGCCACCAAATCAAGACATTGTTCTTTAAGAATAAAATCAAAAGAAATAAGTGTAAATATGGATTCTTCTTTGAGAGTTGTAGGTTTCTTTAAGTAGAATAAAGGATCATTGCTAGGTAAAAGGAAACCCTGTCGAAGCTATGAGCATCTGCTTGCAGCAGAGGCTCTACCTACGACAAATGAGTATATTTTAAAACTGCTTTACAGAGAAGACTTTGTTTTATCTTTACAGACAAAGTAATGACTAATGTAAATGCAAGGACTAACTTGAGGTAGAAAATAATCAAAGTTGAAAATAGTTGAAGCAAAATGTCATTGACAAATTAGAGTATAATGTACTTTATCTTTCCATAATAAGCTTTAATTTTCTGAAAAAATTGTTGTTTTGGAAGCTGAAAATGTTCAATAGAAACATAGAGATAACTGATTCTTCCAAGTGAATCGCCAATTTTTGTGGCCACCAACAACCCCCCTCCTTATGAAGTATTATTTCTAATATTAAATAAGTGGGGACCCTCAAAAAAATTAGTTAATGTTACATTTTCTTTTTAGATGAAATCTACAACATCATGGGCTTAGGAAAATACCTTGAAAAATCTAGAAAACCTAAGTTTCATAATGAAGAAAATTAAATTCACTCCTAAAAGGATATTGCATCACGCAAAGGATGATAGGATACACCTTCCAAAGAGTTAAAACAATAAAAGGTGATATTGCGACGCAAAAAACTTCATCGCATCACATATACTGAAGACAAACGCTCTCATTGAAAAACTTTAAAACATCGTCGATATGCGATATCGCATATCACACATCGCAAATATCACAAGAACTACACAAGAACTATAACAATATGCAATATTGCAATACCGCAATACTGCGACACCTCAAAGTTGCGATATTGTGATCTGCGATAAAAAACAACACGATGATATTGCGACATTGTGACATTGCGAGACTGCGATCTGCGACATCGCAAAGCAAAAACGCGAGAATCCTCCATCACAGTTGGTTCTGGCTCATTGATTGAGAAAACTTTTAGCCAAGATTTGGTCATGTATTTTAATGCGAATTAATGGGTTATTGCCGGTTGTTAATGAAGTAGGGTGTTGTGTTTTTTGAAAAAATAACTCACGTAAAGTGGCATGTCTCGTATATATTTGGCATTTAAAAGTTTGCCTATTATTAGTCCTTTATCATTACTTTTACCTCAATGTAAATTGTAGGAAAGAAAGACGAAGCATTACACAAGGAACTACGCAGAAAACAACGAAGAGGGAAGGCATCGCTCCAATGTACATTTCGGAAGGCATACTTAATTCTCTCAAGGAAGAAAAAGAGCCGTAGAACTCTTCGGATGCATCTATCACAGATTTCTCATGTATAGTCATGGTTGAATGGATACTGAAAGATGCTGATACTAGAAACAAACAGTTTAATTCTCAGGGTCAAGAGCTCATGGAACCACTATTTTTACAAATTTTGGGCTTTATACCGAATGAGAGAAAAAGGCGCAAGAGGCAAAAACCGCATTAGGGAAGCCCGGATCAAGAAACAGAGGCATTTTCCGATGCGCGATTAGCGCTTAGCGCTATTCGTGCATCGCTAAGAAAAATTGATCGAAAAGGAAGCTCCCTAGTTTCTCAGTCACCTGCGAGCCCCGAAAACTGCAAAAAAATCAACGATAGAAGCAAACTGGAAACAGAAGCTATCCGAAGGTTAACCAAGTTGAAATGGGATTTTTACCAGGCATACATGATAATGCTACATATTCATTGGATGATTCTCAAGCGTATCATCAATTTTACTGAGAAGAGAATGCCAGCTCTTGTCATTTCTGTTTGCTTAACTCAACCAAAGGCGGAAGACAGTCAGCCGACTTTACTCAGAAAAATACTGAATGCTTGCGAGATTAAGGAATAGATTTAGAAATAGTTAGTAGATTTAATTTTAGAATAGTTTTGCTTAGAAAGAGGACGGTCATTTAAACTGAATCCTCAAATTCTGTAAATAAGTTATTTAGTTAGTAGTATTTAAACCCTTCTCATGCATTTAGAGAAGGGTCCAGAAATTTATCAAAAACTTTTCCTCAGAGCATGCACTTTTGCACCTTCAGAGGAGGTTTTGGTGAATTAATGGAACAGGGTTTATTTGATATTTGCATTTGATATCTGCTACTGATGTTGCACTTCTCTACTCTTAGTAGATGTTGAATCAAGGAGAGATAAACCAATCATTGCTTGAAGCTCATGAATAGGACTAGTTATAAATGGTAGTTTTATCTCTTAACCATTTATGCTTATGCGTTAAAGTGATGTTCAGTTTTCAGTTATTTATATGTTACAGCATGAATGCCTAAGTTATCATTTGGCACTTTTGTACGGTGATAACTATTTGTTTATGTTTAGTGTATGAATAGCTCATTTATGGGATAAGTTTTAACAACTATTTCGTCTAACTTCTTATACGAAGTAGCTCATTTTTATCGAATTCTTTTCTTACGATAGTTGAATGATCTTTATTACCAGTTATTGTATGAAATCTTTTTAGATCACATAGAAGAAAGATCACACCCCGGGTTAGCATAAATTTCGATGTTTTTCTATTTATTAGAATACATAGCATAGCATTAGATTGGATAGAAGTATTCCAGTCCGAACCGAAACACCCTTATTTCACACGCACACATACACTGAATTGGAAAACTGGTCCCAGATCCCTAGTCGGACCCGCTATACCAAACAGATAAGGAGCTGCCAACCAAGGTCTGGACCGGGCGGATATCCCTCTTGTTGTCGACCCGCTTTTTGGGTCCTTCAACGCGTTTTTAAGTGAATATTGAGTTTGGTGTTGTGGTATTGTAGATAATGGTTGCACTTTTAAATTATATTTTTTTAGTCCTTTTTCAT